>JAJONR010003467.1:0-47537 GCA_029582245.1 Solanum etuberosum | reverse complement strand
CTGCACTTTTTCCATAGCATCATGAACCGAATCTGGTCCTATCAAGGCTGCTTCACCTACTTCAAACCAACCAACTGGAGATCTACATCTACGCCCATACAATGCCTCATAAGGGGTCATCTGAATGCTGGAATGGTAGCTATTATTGTAGGCGAACTCTATAAGAGGAAGGTGATCATCCCAAATACCCTTGAAGTCGATCACACAAGCTCTCAACATGTCCTCTAAGGTCTGAATAGTACGCTCTGCCTGACCATCCGTATGTGAATGAAACGCTGTGCTAAGATTAACCTGAGTACCAAGACCTTTCTGAAATGACTTCCAAAAATGAGAGGTAAACTGAGGACCTCTATTTGAGATGATATGCAAAGGAACCCCATGCAACCTGACTATCTAATTAATGTAGCTTGGCGTAGTCCTCCGCCGAGTCTGTAGTCTTAACAGCCAAAAAGCGTGCAGACTTAGTAACTCTGTCTACTATCACCCAAATGGAGTCATGATGTCTGCGAGTACGAGGTAAACCTGTAATGAAGTCCATGTTGATCACTTCCCACTTCCAAGTAGGAATGTTGATCTCTTGAGTCATACCCCCTGGTTTTTGATGTTCTACATTCACTTGCTGACAATTGGGGCACTTAGCCACAAAACCTGCTATATCCCTTTTTATGCCATTCCACCAAAAGACTTCCCGCAGATCACGGTACATCTTAGTGGTGTCTGGATGAATAGAATACCTGGAGTTATGGGCTTCTGCAAGAATCTGTTGTCTCAATTCACCCACCTTAGGAACACATAATCGACCCTGATAGTGAAACACACCATCTCCCCCTTGGGAGAATACCTCAACTCTCTACTGGTGGACTGCACCCTTTAGTTGAAGCAATATCGGATCACTGTCGTTCTTTTCCTTAACCTCCGCTACCAATGAAGATTCTGACCCATTCTGAACGGTTACACCATCATCTGATATGCTCATAAGGCGAACTCCTAAGCAAGCAAGCCTGTGAACATCCTTTGCTAGTTCTTTTCTTTCTTCCTCAACATCTGCTACACTACCCATAGATAATCTGCTAAATGTATCTGCTACTACATTGGACTTACCAGGATGGTAAAGTACATTCATGTCATAATCCTTAAGGAACTCAAGCCATCTCCTCTGGTGAAGATTCAACTCTTTCTGGGTGAACACATACTGAAGGCTTTTATGGTCTGTGAATACATCTACGTGAACATCATACAAGTAAAATCTCCAAATCTTAAGTTCAAACACCACTGCTGCAAGCTCAAGGTCATGAGTCGGATAATTCTTCTCATGCACCTTAAGTTGTCTAGAAGCATAAGCTATAACCTTACCTCGCTGCATCAACACACAACCTAGGCCAACTCTGGACGCATCACAATAGATAACATAACCGTCTGAACCCTCTGGTAGAGTCAAAATCGGAGTCAACCTGGTTTTCAGTTCTACAAAGCTTTTCTCACAATTATCTGACCACTGAAACTTAACCTTTTTCTGAGTCAACTTAATCAATGGAGAGGCTATGGATGAAAATCCTTCCATGAACCTTCTGTAATAACCTGCTAGACCCAAGAAACTTCTGATATCTATAGGAGAGGTAGGTCCGGGCCATTGTTTCACCACTTCTATTTTCTGAGAATCCACTCGGATCCCTTCGCTAGATACTATATGCCCGAGGAAAGTAATTGAGTGTAACCAAAACTCACATTTGCTAAACTTAGCAAACAACTGGTGATCTTTGAGAGTTTGCAGAACAACTCTCAAGTGAGTCGCATGTTCTTCCTCATTCCTAGAGTAAATGAGGATATCATCAATAAATACGATAACGAACAAGCCTAAATAGTACTTGAACGCTCTGTTCATCAAATCCATAAAAGCTTCAGGAGAATTAGTTAGTCCAAATGATATAACTACAAATTCATAATGACCATACCGAGTTCGAAAGGCTATTTTCGGAATGTCACTATCTCTGAGTCTGAGCTGATGATAACCAGATCTGAGGTTTATCTTCAAAAAATGACTAGCACCCTGAAATTGGTCAAACAAGTCATCAATCCTGGGGATGGGATACTTATTCTTGATTGTGACTTTGTTCAACTGCCGATAGTCAATGCACATCCTGAGAGAACCATCTTTCTTTTTCACAAACAACACTGGGGCACCCCATGGCGAAATACTAGGTCTGATGAAGCCCTTATCTAGAAGGTCTTTCAACTGCTCTTTCAATTCCTTCAGCTCAGCTGGAGCCATTCTATAAGGATGAATAGAATTAGGCTGGGTATCTGGAAGGAGATCAATTCCGAAGTCGATTTCCCTTTCGGGAGGAACTCCGGGAAGATATTCTGGAAACACTTCTGGGAACTCATTAACTACTGGAACTGACTCAAGAGTTGGGGTTTCGGAGCTTGATCCTTAACCTGAACTAGATGATAGAGATAACCCTTAGAGATTATCTTTCTTGCCTTAAGGTAAGAATTGAATCGATCCATAGGCGCTAAGCTACTGCCCTTCCATTCTAAGATTGGTTCATCTGGAAACTGAAAATGAACAGTGCTGGTTCTACAATCGACTGAGGCATAACATGAATGTAACCAATCCATGCCTAGAATGATATTGAAATCTACCATTTCTAACTCTACAAGATCTGCTGAGGTGACTTTTTGAGAGACTGTGACAGGGCAATTTTTGTATACCCATCTAGCTATAACTGGATCACCAACTGGAGTAGAGACTGAGAAGGGTTCTGAGAGAGTTTCTGGACTAACATTGAATTTGACTGCTATATAAGGAGTTACAAAGGAAAGAGTATCCCCTGGATCTAACAAAGCATAAGCATCTAAGTTAAAAACTCGTAACGACCAGTGACCACATCAAGAGAATCTTCCTAATCCTGGCAAGCCTGAAGAGCATACAACCTGTTTAGGCGCTGCCACCACCTGTACCAGATGAGTTACCATGCTGAGTCGGGTGAACTACTGGTGCTGCTGAAGTTGTGGACTGAGCTCTACCATTATTACCTCATTGACCCTATTTAGAAGGACAATCTCGCAACTTGTGACCAGACTGACCACACCCAATACATCATTCCTTTCCTGCAAGACACTCACCCAGATAATTACCACACTTAGGACAAGTTGGGTAGGTTCTGGTACCTGAAACACTCCCCTGAGACTTAAAGCCTGATGCCCTACCTTTCTGATCTTGTCGGAACCTGGAGGATGGAACACTAGCTGACAAAGGTGCCAGAGCTGAAGATTTCTATTGAAACTGAGAGCGATTTCCACCACCCAATTTCTATTGAGAGTACTCATAGTTACCTGTTCTAGCTTTCTTGTTGTCCTTAGCTATTTCCTTAAGCTTATCTCCCACAACCTACTGAGCATGAGTCATAAGCCTAGAGATGTTCATATTTTCCAGCAATATAGCATTTTTGCACTCTGTTTTCACTAAGTCTGACACTCCATACAGAAACTTGTTCATTTGAGCCCTGGAATGGCAACCATGTGAGGAGCATACCTGGAGAGTTGGGTGAACTTGAGTCCATACTCTTGGACTGTCATGTTACCTTGTCTCAAATTCATGAATCCTGAGCTCTTGCCTCCCTCAACTCTCTTGGGAAGAACATATCTAAAGTCTCATTAAAGTATTCCCAAGTGATAAGAGCTGCATCTGTACCCTTGTTCTCTTTCCATTGAGTATACCATATATGAGCTACATCCTTAAGCTGATAGGATGCCAACTCTACCCTATCATTACATATTACTTGCATCACTCCACAGATCTTCTTGACCTCATCTATGAAGTTTTGGGGATCCTCACCAATATGCGATCCTAAGAACTCAGGCGGATTCATCCTAACAAAATCATGAACTCTAGCTGCAGCTGACCCAACATTAGCATTTGCAGGAGCTGGAACCTGCTGGTTGTTCTGGTTAGTCATACTCTGAGCCAAAAGTTGGATAGCGTTCTGAAACTCTGCATTTGAAACTTTCTGATCTGGGACTGGAAGAGCTGTGTTAGCATTCCTCGCGTTAGCTCTATGAGGAGGCATGATCTGAAACACATAACGATGAGTTAGAGAGAGATCATACCAACGCACGATAAGAATATCAAGAAAGTGAGGCTTTCCTAAAACACTTTGTAACTTCCCCCTCATTAGATGTGGTGCACTTCACACCCATGAAAAGGAATCTACTTAGTGTGGCTTTTCAGACATCCTACGACACTTAAACCTAATGCTCTGATACCAAGTTTGTCACCCACCGAGCTACCACCAGGACGCGGACACGGGACCTAGGATCACGAGTGACCCCAAGCTAACCCTGCTGGCATATCATAAGAATACTTAAAGAGAACTAAATCAATAAATACTATGCGGAAGCTAATCATAAGATAAATCTGAAATGATAGGGAATACCCATACTACATCTGATTATATAAATGCGGAGAGTTTAACAACAACTGAAAAGTCAAACTCAAATACTAAAGTTGTTTCTAACTATGTCTGAAATAAAGCCTCTAACTGACTAGAAATACTGGGACATGCCCGAGCTAAATCTAGAAAAAACTGAAACTAAGACTAAAAGCAAAGAAAACATGTATGTCGTCCTCAGAGAATGAGGACTCACCACTAATACTACTGAGCTGAAGATCGGGAACTGATCTATACATGATCTGGAAGCTGAGAACCTGGACCTACATCACGAGAAGATGTAGCACAGATTATGCGTCAGTACTTGAAAGGCACTGAGCATGCAGGATAGAGTAAAGTTGAACAATAATCATAATTGAACAAAGCAATAAGAGCAATGATATAATCTGAACTGAATGTAAATACTGAGATATACTGAATACTGAGAACTGAATGTAATGACCAAGTACATGATATGCTGAGTCTGAATACTGAACTGTAACTGATAACCTGGTCAATGCACTAGAATCTGACTATACTGGGAGCTACTAATAATCGACATAAAACCACATGAGCTAAATGTGGAGTCTGATGTATACGCCCCATCGAGAGGACCCAATATACCCTGCAAAAGGTATAAAGGCATGAGTGGCGTGATCACTAAAATGATGCCCACAGAGGGGACTTACAACCTATGGGGCACGTAGTTCTGGGACAATGAGGGTACGCTGGAACCCTAGTTCACTCGGTATTAAGCTACTCTCAATTGATTATAAAATTAACACATTATGACTAAATTTTGTAAAACATGCATAGCTCGATTTTCTGACATGCAAACTCTAAGAATGCAACAATTATATCTGATAATATGACATTCATAAACTGAAGTATGTATATAACTGAAATAGCTGGCCTAGCATGTGTAATTCATGAAGTAAAGGAACTACATAGCTAGGGTTCTGAATTTCATGCAAGAAACTGAGCAACAACATGATAATCTAATTTGGATCATTCTAACAGCTAAAACCCAACAATTTCTAACATTCAAGAAACCCTAGGTCTAGATAATATCAAGGGAATCAAGATTATGACTGAATTCTAGGGACCTAATGGGCGAAAGAAACCCACTAGTGAAATCCCACATACCTTGTGATGAATTTCACAGAGGAATCTTTCAATTTCGGGGTTGGAACTGAAGAAAACTCGTTGCATTCTTGGAAAAGGTTTGGTCGACTCTTTCTCCCCTTTTGCTCTGAGTTTTCTAAATTTTAGAGAATGAATTGACTAGGGTAAGTTCTAATTAAGTTACTAGGCTTAAACTGACCAAAACTACGTAGTTTGGGGGGGTAAACGACGTAGTTTAGGGGTCCAATGCATAGGGAAAAGACCAAAAGACCCCTGACTTAACTGATGTTGGGGCCAACCGACGGACCGTGGATGGACCGATGATTCGTGCTGGTCATTCTTCGTTCGTTACTGGGAGTTGAATAATGAGGGTCTGACCTACGGCCCTGGACCACGGACCGTGGTCTGACCTACGGTCCGTAGGTCCTAGCGTAGGCTGACCCTTAGCTGATTTTCTGGGGGGTTTCTGGGACTGAAATCTGGGGCCCGACCTACAGCCCTGGACCACGCACTGTGGTCTGACCTACGGTCCGTAGGTCTTGGCGTAGGTCTAGAGTTAGAATAATTTTTTTGGGCTTTTCTGGGAGGGGCTCCAGGTGGTGAACCACAGACCACCAGGACAGACTGTGGGTCACCATACGGTCCATAGGTGGTGCCCGTAGGTGGCACCTGTAGCTTCTCAAATCTGCAATCTGGTCTATCTAGGATACGGGGTGTTACAAGGTTTATGCATGCTATGTGAATTACTTTAATTTACTTGATTTCTGATGCATGTCCAGCCTTAGCCTAGGATAGACCAATGTTGCCTTAGACTCTCAAAATTTGTTGTTTTGCTTTGTCTCCGATGTCGTTTCGAACAAACTAGATACTTGTAGACTGGAATAGCAGACTTGAGTATGATAGTATGAGCCTTAGTTTAGGCAAATTCGTGGATTATTAGATCTTCTTTCCTCTCTCTCCCTATTTCTATGGTTTTGAGGTATTACAGGTTTATGCTCTCGTGACGATTGGAGATTGAGTTATACTAGGCAAAGAGCCTTCTGTTGATACCTTTGGGTGGGAGGCGTCCCACGGTGACTTGACTTAACATGGGACTCTCCTTGGAATTTACACACCATCGGCACTCCTGTTAGTTAGGTTATGTATTGGTTGGTTATAGTGATTATTTACGGTTTGAGGTCGTTCTTTCTAGTTCGAGGCTGACGTTTTACGACTTGAGGCCATTATTTCTAGCTTGATACTGATACCTTGGGTTTGAGGCCCCGATTCTATCACCTTGGGTTCGAGGCCCAGATTCTATTATATTGGGTTGAAGGCTCAGCTTCTACCACTTTGGGTTCGAGGTCCAGATCATATCACTGTGGGTTTGAGGTGCGGTTGACTTCTTTTGGACTTGAGTTTGAGTATCTTATTCTTGTAGTTTTAACTATTCTATGTACTTGACAGGCTTATGGGGCTCCATTCTGGTTTTATTTTAACTTATGCACGAGTGTACCTTCTGGGCTTATGAGGTCCAGTTAGCTTTAGTTTAGCTATACGTAGATTTACTTTTAGTACGCTCGTGTGCTTCTTTTCATATCCACTTTTACCTCTGTTTGTCTAGATTCTATATTTTTAGATTGTTTTTACCTTTCTTGTTCGATCGGCCTGTGATGCCTACTGAGTACCTTATTTTGTACTTATGCTACACTCTACATCTTTTTGTGATGCCATCTACTAGCGGTGATCGTTCGTGTCATCTTTTGCTGCTTGTTGATATCAGGGACGGGGGGTGAGCACTTGGCGTTCTGAATCAGCATATCTCCTTCTGTACTTATGTTTGCTTGTCTTTTTCCTTTGAGATGGCTTTTTGTGGTCAACTTTTGGGACTTGTATTTATCTCATTAGCCAGCTCCGTACTTATGACTTCGAGGTTCTGGTAGGGTTCCTTTGTATATAGTTTTTGGTTTACCTTCCCATTTTTGTCTTTGCTTATTGTTAGCATTATTTTTTGTTTAGTTCTACCCTTATATTCACTACTTCTTGTTCTTGGTATGGGTCGTCTTACCTACTGGTGGGTTTTAGTAGATCCCATCTTGACTCGGGAAGTCGGGTCGTGACATAATATCATGTGGATAATCTCATGCAATGAACTAGTTTATGTTACTTGTGGTTTCAAGTGTTATTGTTCATTGTGTTTATGATTGTGATTACACATGATTGTTTGGGAGTCTACCTATATTGGTGATTGTTGTTATATGTGTTGACTTGTATTACTATATTGTGGTTAAGTGTTTACATTCATGTCTTAGACTGGCCATTTGATCCTACTAATACACTGTGGTTTGGGTAATGATATTGCGCATGTTTTTCCTTGTTTAGTACAGGGCATCTTCCCGCGGTTGATCACAGACCTTAGTTAAGGGATCCTTGATTTCGAATTCAAGGGTGAGCTTTTCTTTTAGGTTGTCATGGATTCTTCTTCCCATTCTTGTCCATTTTTCCAGACAAAGACACTTTAAACTTATGTTTTAGTTTTGGGCTTCTGATAAGGCTCAAACAACTCTGTAAAACTAATTGATGAGTTTGGGATTTCGACTCATTTAGGGCTTATTATTCATAGTTTTAGTGTCATCAATGCCTATTTTATGCTCTAAACTGATGTTTAAGTGCTAATTTGCATCTTTGAAGGCAAAAGAGCAAGGCAAGGACATTACCGGCAAAACGGAGAAAAAAAGATAAAGATACGGAAAGTTGACGATCGCCAAGACCACTCGGCAACTCACCGAGTGATACTTCAGCCCGCCGAACATTACAGAGTGCCATCCCTGGGGAAAAGCCAAATTAGTGATGGAAACACACCTTTGACGAATCACCGAATAAATCGGCGACAAGGATTCTGATCGCCTAAAGTTACAGGGTCTGAATGGTGCAGAGGTAAGTTAACACGGCGATGGAGAAGGACACTTGGCGCATCGCCGACCTGGTCGGTGATGCTTGACTGATTCCGTCGATTGGTCCAAAAGCTAAAAATCTAGAAGAGTATAAATGAAAAGTTTTAAATGATGGAAAGGAGTTCCGAAATTTTGAGCAACTGTTCTGAGTGTTTGAGATTTTTTACGTTGAGTTTTTTATTCCAAACACTGTTCTTGGAGTTTTTTATTAGAATTTCAAGTGGGTTTTGATTTTTAGTTGATTTCAATCATTGTGAAGACTTGCAAATTGTTACCCAACTGATGGAGAACATAGTTGGTAATTGTTTCCTGCTTTTCATAATGTGTGGCTAAAACCCCCATTCTTGGGGATGTGAGTATGTGATTAATTATCTCAATTAGCTTATGGGTGCTAGTAATTACTGATTTAAGTTTCGAATTGAAGTGGGTTTGATTGATAACTGAGTTTTAATTCATGAATTGTAGTTGCAAATGTAGTTCTAGCCTAGTGTTCTATGCTTGCTTGAGAAAGAGGATTTATAATTAAGGTTATCAATTGATGATTGTAGTGATTGGGTTATTGTGGGTTCAGCTTGAATCCTCAATTCAATCCTACCAATCTAGCTCGAGAGAGTAGATTAATTGAGGTTTTGGGTTGTTCTTAATTGTTATGCTTGTCGAGGTTTGAGAGAACTCTCGTGAATCGTGATAGTTGATCGAGATATGGCTATTACATCTAAAGTATAGCCTACCCACTAAGACTCAATGGTTTTCAGTAATTAGTAATCACCCATACATCGAAATTGGCAATTAATCAATCACATCCCCAAGGATCCCTCTCTACTAGAATACTCCCCTGTTTTCGTAGTTGTTAATTGACAATCTTAATCCCCCCATTTGACACTAGTTGTCAATCCGTTTAACTTACTTTAATGGTTTTGATAATTTCTATTCCTACAACCGATTAGAACATGCCTTTCACTTCGTAATTGAATTCTCTACCATATCACTCCCTGTGGGATCGACCCCAACTCTTTGTTGGGTTTATACTAGATTGCGATCGCCTAAACTTAGAATTGGATGAAGTGTAGTTGAGTGTTATCAAAAATGGCGCCGCTGCCGGGGAGTGGTGTTTAGAATTCTTTTAGTGAAGTTAAGATGTGATCTAATCTTGGTTATAGTTCAATCGACTCATTTTTTGTGTTTGTTGTTGGCTGCTCGTGAACAGGTGACGAGATGAGTGTGAATGGGAGTAACGCCAGCCAACTTGGACATATTTTAATGATGTCAAT
The DNA here is from genome assembly GCA_029582245.1 of Solanum etuberosum. Classification (NCBI taxonomy): domain Eukaryota; kingdom Viridiplantae; phylum Streptophyta; class Magnoliopsida; order Solanales; family Solanaceae; genus Solanum; species Solanum etuberosum. Next base: position 37,778 of record JAJONR010003467.1, on the reverse strand, counting down.
TGGGTAGTGTAGGTGTTATTCGGTTACCACCGGTTGTGGGAAATGATGTATTCCATGTGACTAGCACGATGTTCCAACTATTGCAAATGAAGGGTTTATTCGGAGGGCTAGCTCATGAGGATCTCCATGACCATATCCCGAACTTTGTGGACGTGTGTGGTCCATTTTCGTTCAATAAAATCTCACAAGAGTCGGTCCGACTCCGGTTGTTTCCTTTTGCTTTGATGGGGGAGGCAACAAAGTGGTTAGCTGACCTACACAAGGACTCAATTACGTCTTGGGATGAGCTTACTGAGGCGTTCTACATAAGATTTTTCCCTCTTTCGAAGATGATGGCATTGAGAGATAACATTCAGGGTTTCAAACATTTGGATGGTGAACCAATCCACGAGACGTGGCCGAGATTTTAGAAGTTGTTACTCCAATGTCCAACTCACGGACTCCTGAAAATATGTTGTTACAACATTTCTACCGGAGTCTAGATTCGGTCAACAAAGGTGTGGCTGACCAGCTTGTCCAAGGAGGTATTATACAACAACCTGTTGAAATAGCGTCGACTCTCCTTGATGGAATGACGAAGATAAACTGTGTGTGTATACTAGAGAGGATCAAGTGTCTTGTTTGACTTTCAGGATGACAAAGGAACAAATAGAAAAGGACCAAGAGCGGGATGAAAACATGGATAAAATGATTACCCAAATGGATCTTTTGTCAAAACATGTCATTGGTAGTGGTTCTAAGGTCGTAAACGCAGTTGGAGTTAGTGGAGTAATTCCCGATGATGCATACTTTGAAGCTTTGTTCAATGAAGAAGTACACTTTCTAGCAAATCAGGGGGGAGGTTTCCGCTAAAATTATCCAAGGCCAGCTGGGAACCAAGGTTGGAATAGAGGGCGTGATGAAGGTTGGAAAGATCGTGATAAGGAGTGGCGTTGTCACGACCCATGGGTACCCCCTAGATGCAACATGGCGTATAGAACCCCGAAGGACTCCATACAAGCCACTTAGCTCTCATAACATAAGAAATAAAACAATAGTTCAAGTCCATAACATTTTTATAACAAAAAGCGGAAGTCTAAATACTTTGTCTCATCATAGCCATCTAATATAAAAGAATGAAATTGGTCCTAGCCCATACATCATGTTCAAAAGTGAAATACTAGAAAGAAACTGAAAACAATAACTCCGTCCTCAAAACATGAGGACTCACCAAAGCTCGGGAAATCACGAACTCAACTACTAGCCACGAGACTCGGAAACCTGTCTGTCAGACCCTACATTTGGAAAAAATGTTGGCAAGAGTATGCGTTAGTACAAAACAATGTACCAAGTATGATAGCCATGCATAGAACATTTAAAACATGCTAAAAGGGACATTTCATTTCATGACATGCAATTGACCAAGCTAAACATGATATAAAAGAGTTAATAAACATAAGTCATAAAATCATGGTCAATGCAAGCTAACTTCATCTTTAAAACCTTTGAACTCATGTGAGATACTTCTTGAAGTAACCTTAGTTCATTATTACTTGTGGGGAATTAGCCTTAACCGACATTGAGACCCTGTGAGCTATAACATGATCCCCCGGTGTGTCCCACACCAAAAAGGGTTGTTCTACTTGCCTAAGGTAGAACCTCATACTTCTATCTTAAGTGGATCCACTAGCTAATCAACCTATGGGGGCACATAGTTTATGGGATAAGAAGATTGCTACTAGAAACCCGGCCTTTACTACGGGGGAGCTTCCATCTCATGAGATTGCTTCTAGAAACCCGGCCTCTACTACAGGAGAGCTTCCATGTCACTATCAATATCCACTCAGTGCTAAGCATAAATTTCCACGGAATAGTCATTTCTTACTTGACTTCATTACTCATGAAAAGGTGCCCTTGGACAACCAATCCAAGCTAGTTCATTAGGATAGCTCTTACTCTTTGATTCAATTAGGTGAGACAGCCTTTCAACCTAAGAATCCTTTCAATATGAGAAAACCTTTCACATCATGCTAGTTATGTTTATGAGAATGTCCTTTCAATAACACAACAACAATTTCATCATTGATACTTACTCTCAAAGCATCCTTAAAACATTTGCATAGATTTCATAAGAAAATGCATAAGTCCATAATTTACCTCTTGAGGTTCAAAACCCACTTTCAATCATCAATACTTAGAAAACATGGGTTAGATATGAATTTCATCTTGAATACATGTAAAGCTTGCAATACATGCTCAATTTCATAAAACACTTGCTTTATACTCAAAATCCCACATCATATGATTCATAACTATAAAACATAGGGATTACATGGGTTCATCGGTAAATCATCATAAAATCATCATATTTCATAAACTAATGCATAAGAGATCATAATCCAATCTTATAAATCAATAATCAAAAGAACCCATGGTAATTGAAGAAATCCCTAACTCAATTGGGGAATTCTACCTTTAGAAATAGAGAATTTGGGAACTCCATGGATGAAAACTATCATACCTTGACTCCAAATTCTAGCCTTCAATGGAGGAATTGGAACTTTAGCTTGAAACGCTAGATGAATCCTTCTTCTTCTTCTTCAAGTTTCTAGAGAGAGAATTATTTGGGAGGAGAGTTGGTTTTCTTTTGTGAATTTGGAAGAATGAAGTAAATGGGTTAATTTGGGGGTTGAAAATACTTATATAGGGGGTCCTAGACTTGGGTAAAAAGACCTCACTTTGATTTAATTAAAACCGAAAAAGACCCATGTGCCCCTAAAATAACTGCCAATCAGTGACCCATGACACCACCACCGACGGACCGTGGACTGACCTACGGTCCGTCCTGCACACTCGTGGTTGGTGGTCAGAGACTATGAACTTTGGGCTTAGAACCACGGACCCTGACCACGGATTGTGGTCTGGCCTACGGTCCGTAGGTCTGGCCGTAGTTCTTGGCCCTCAGACCCTAGCTAGGTAGGCCATCCATGGACCACACCTAAGGTTCGTGGTCCCAACCATGGGCCATGGGTGGCCGGCGTTGATTGGCACCTGCAATATCTGGAAAGATGATAGTTAGGTCTTTTTGAATACAGGGTGTTACAGGTGTGACTGTGGTACAAACTTGAGGGAGCGATACAGTGACAAAGAGAGATATGTACCTCCCAACGAGCGTCAAAAGCCAAAAGAGCAAAGGGCTGACCCGGAAAATTTCCACACTGAAGATATGCTTGCATGCATTCTCAATAAAGTGGAAGGGTCGGACAAAGTGCTCAAAGAAATGAAGGATGACGTCTCAACTCTGAACTAGATGGTTACTTCTCACTCGGTGTCTATTAAACAACTAGAAATGCAGATGGGCCAAATATCATCTCATTTAAACCCGAGGCAAAAAGGGGGTCTACCAAGTGATACCTTGGTTAACCCAAAGAATGAACCTTGAAAGCGTATACTCGTCATGCCACGACGTTATATAAGGTGCTTCATGGGAGGCAACCTAAGTTTTTTAGCTTTTATTATTGTTGTTTGAATAACGGGTATTGAATGTGCAGGTTGAGAATTCAAAATTTTGGGAAAAAGAGCAATTAGGCGAGCTCAGGTACCAGTCGGCGACTTGCCGAACAGGTCGGTGAGCCCAAACTGGATCGTCGTTTGAACCAAATAGTTAGCTAGAGGTTCTGTTAAACTCGTCGGACAAAAGAGCCATTCGGCGCATCGTCGAATGGTCGGTGACATAAGTGATCGCCACTGACTAGCGCGCGAACTGAAGGGTCAAGAATGGCTGAAGCATTTTTAAATTCAAAACCATCCCTGATATCATATTTTCTGACTTTTACACTTTCACAACCGCACTTTAGCTTTCCGTACTTTCTTTTTCTTGCAATTTCGTATTGGCTCATTGTCTCGGGGGAAACTTTAGTGCATTTTGCTTCGATTCTTTAGCCTAGCATTCACCTACTCGATTTTGAGGTTGGTTATCAAAACCCCGTCTTTAAATTTTGGTATTTTCAAATGCATGATCATTGCCCTGTCATTGTATTTGCGTAGTATTGATTGTTTGAATATTTTTTGGTAATGTATGCCTTATCGTACTTCGTTTCGTATTTTAGCCTTTTACTGTGAAATCCCGTGAGTTTGCATGATATAAATTGTGGGTTGTGTTGATTAACTTGTTGGGTCTAGTATGGGTGAAGTCTTAGTAACCCCATTTGCACCGATTGACTGATTTTGCCCAATGATACAGCAGGTGACATCATTCTTAAGGGCAAAAGACGTTGATTGGTCAATTTTGGACAAATCGTGGGAAGTCTGAGTACCTCGAGGTCATTAATATATTGGTTCTGGGCTTAATTGCATAGAATAAGTGTTTAATTTTGTTCTTCTGGGCTGTGGGTTAGAAATTGAAGGTTGGGGTCAAAATCTGCCACGAAGGACCTTTCGGCGAGCTCAGTCGAGCTCGCCGAATAGTTTGGCGGTTCACCGAAAGACCCCTGGATCTCCCTTTTTATCTCTCAAATTGTGGAAATCATTCTATAACATTCGGCGATACGCCTTAGCTCGCCGAATGCACCTTTAGATCGCCCTTCTGCGCCCCAATTTTTAGAAAATGTTCTGTAACTTTCGGCGAGCTACTTTTAGTTCGCTGAATGATTTCGGTGACTCACCGAAGGGCCATGAGCATCGCTGACCTGTGTTAATTTCTAGGAATTTTTGTTTTGAAATATTTGGCGAGCCTGATCTGGTTCGCCAAATGGGTTCTCCGACTCACCAAACTACTCGACGAGTTTTTCTCCATAATTCTTAAAGTTGTTAATTTTTCAAACTGTATCTAATGTATTGATTTGTTTGATGTTGTGTTGCAGGTATGGCTAGACCAAAGGTACCTGGGAGAAATCAACTGCCCAAAAAACGTGCACGGGGCATTGTTATTAATGAGGGTGTTGCACCCTCCCGGCCTACACAGGCCAAACTTCCTCCAAAAGGGGGAAAAGGCAAGGAAAAGGGGGAAGTGGTGCCAACGCCAGCGGGGGAGAGCTCTGATAGTATGGGCGTATATGCCACCCACCACACTACTTCAGAAAGTAAGGGCAACTCGGGTGATATATCGTCGACCTCCGTGTATGAACCGGAAGATGATTAGACTCTCCAAACTAGGAGAGCGGAGCTACAGTCCAAATCTTTGAATGATCCAGCCAGGATCCCAGTACAGCCTACTCCTCCCACACCTCCAGCTCAGGTTGTAGAGCAGGTACATCTGGTGCCACCAGGTCTGGCACCCCCACTCCGGTCATTGAATAGACTAAAGGTCGAGGGTTTGAGGACCATTTAAGAGGAGAAGTGATTGTCTACTGACGGAGTAGTATACCGGTATCCGGAGGTATGGAACACTATCAAGTTCCATAAGTTCGAAATCTTCACCAAGCCCCGAGGCTCCTATATTCTTGGGTCCAGGAATTTTATGCTGAATATGGGAAGCTAATACCTTAAGGAAAGAAGAAGGCCAGCTCGTTCAAGCCGGTAGATTATGTGGTACTGTGGGGCAGGAAGGTCAAATGCAGTAGCACTGACATCAATGAGGTGCTAGGGTGCACGAGGAATATAATCCACTTCTTGGTAGATCAGATACAAAAGAAGACCCTCGATGACTTGAAGGGTTGGTTAGCATCGTTGATATCCATCATCACACCGCCATGAATTGAGGTCGGAGCTCCGATAGAGAAGAAAGATCTAAATGTGGCTGCAAGATTCTAGTTAGGATTTATCAGCAGCACTTTGATGCCCTTACAGAACGAGTCTATACTCAGGCATCCGAAGGCTGCATTGTTGGGATCCATCATTGACCTGGATGATCTTATTCTCGGTCTGATCATCGAGCAGGAGATGGCCATGAGGGCCAAGCAGAGCCAAACCTCTCTCCATTCCCAGTCTTGATTACGGAGTTGTGCAGGCGTGCCTAAGTTCCTATGATTGCGAAGACGGGTGTGGAAGTGACTCCCACTTCCTCTACTAACATCTGAAGGATAGAGGCCGAGTACATGTGGGATGAGGCGGTTAGGAGGAGAGTTGCACTAGTGGATACTTCCCTGGTAGTTGATGTAGAGATGTTGCCGACAGAGGCAATCCTTCCTCCTCAGGCCAGTGAGCCTACAGGTACCCCTAGCACCTCCACTTATGTCCCATCTGGTTCTACTATTGCTCCTCCTCCTACTTCTGCTTCCCGACCCCCTAGTACCCAAGTTATGTTATATAAGATGGACCACCTGGCCCAATCTGTTGATGTTCGTGATTCCCGGGTTGAGGCTGCTATCCCCGGGATGATTGAGAGAGCCATTGCAGCTGCTTTGGCCCCTATACGAGCTGAGTTGAGAGAGCACCGTGAGCTTATTGATGCACATGGCTTAGCCTTTGATGCCCTCACTATGAGAGTAGAGGCTTGTAAGCAGGGAAAGGGTGTGTATGAGGATATGACAGCCTTGAAGACCGAAATTGTTGGATTGAGACGTGATGTGGATGAGCTAAAATCCACCGATCTCTCGATGTTTTTCGGTACAGTGGAACTCCCTGAGGTTCTGAGCATAGATGTTCCAGCCAGTTCTGAGATCCCTCCGGCTACTACGACCGGAGATGTTTCTAAGGCTGATGATGATGCTGAGTTAGAGGCTGAGACCGATGAGGAAGAGCTGGGTTTTCAAGATATAACTGTTTATGATGACTGGGAGGACCTCGAGGGGGCTATGGTACAGACTGCTTTAGAGGCATCTATAAGGGACACGTCTATGGTGGGCTCAAGTGGAGCAAAGGATGATGTTGAGCCGGGCACTAATGCCCAAACTGAGGGAGTCACAAACAGGCAGAGTTCACCCCAGGCTTAGCCTGGCAGGAGGATTTTTAACTCTCTTTTTGTTCTTGTTTAGACTTTTTATTTCTTGGTATTTGAGGACAATTGCTAGTTTAGTTTGGCGGGGTGAGGTATTTCCATACCTACCTCTTTTGGGTTGTTTTATGGATATTATGTGTTTTGTGTGATTGCTTTTGTGAATGATGGATTTTTTTATATATATTGGTTTTTGATCCATTGGTTTTAATGTTTATGTTGGTTTTGACCCGAATTAAAAATTGTCGCCTCTTGATGTTTGTGAATGTGGTTGTTCTCTTGCAATTTTGAGTGTCGGTTGTAATCAATACTGATAACTTAAATAGTGATCTTGATTGAACGATATGCGTGTACGGATCCAATGAGGCATATTGAGTTGCATAAGTCATATGTGAACTCTTAGCATCTCATTGTGACTAGTCGGTTGTTGAGTTGACCTCTTGTGATGATCGTTGCACGCTAGCTGAAAATTATAGAGTCTTGTTTGATGGTTGTGTTGAATTCCATGTGTGGTGAGATTTTCTTGAAATATGTTCTTGTTAATGCATAGAACTTGCCTCTTTAGTCCAATTGACTAATGTAAGTGAACGATAGAGATGATCTTAGGCATAATTTGTGAAGAGTGAACAAAAATTGCTTTTATACCTCTTTGTGACCACCTTGGGAGAGTGTGAACCTATCTTGGCACCATTCGAGCCTACCTTTTTCTTTGGATGAATCATGAATAACTTTGACTTCTTTGTCCCATCACTTATAACCTTCATGAAGCATTGGTTCGTTTGATAAGCCAACTTAGGCCAAAAGCCTAAGTCGGGGGTGTGGTGAAAAAGGAGGAAAGTCAAGAAGTTTGAGAAATTTTCCCTTGAAGAATCATGTTGAAAAAAGATGGAACCCCTCCATGTAAAAAAAAAGAAGAGAAAAGTGAAAGACGAAAAAGATCGAAAAAGAAAATGAATTGTTGAAATAAAGTTTGTGAAATGTACAAAAGAAATGGGGTATACAATGAGTCATGCTTAAAAGAACATAGGGTAGATTGTGAAATTCAAAAAGAGTGAAAGAGAAGGAGGAAAAGTGAAGTGCAAGCCACGCTTCATGAAGATAGAAGTCACTAAGCCAAAATGATCATACATTTACCCTCAGCCCCGTTACAAGCCTTGAAAGACCTTTGTGATCTTGAGTGAGTTGAAAGTCATGTTAGTTGGAAAATACAAGTAAGCCAATGAGTAGAGTCATGCATTTGTTTGTCTTTGAGAGTGTGAGAGTTGCTTTGATTCCGAAATTTTGGAAAATTGATGAGTTTTGTGTGAACATGAAATCATTCTTAGTGTGAGGGCATTTGAATACTTTGGTTGAGCTTGAATTCTACTTGATGATAATTAGTCACAATTTGAAACCTTGAGTGCATATTTGAACATTGCATGAGTAGTTTGAACCTCTTGTATGCATTCATGTTGAATCTTGAATAAAACTATTTGTGTTCCTTGTTGAACTTATTGATATCATGTTTTACTTGAGGACAAGCAAAAGTTTAAGTTAGGGTGTTGATGAGTAGATTTCAACTCATTTAGGGCTTATTATTCATAGTTTTATTGTCCTCAATGTCTATTTTATGCTCTAAACTGATGTTTAAGTGCTAATTTGTAGCTATGAAGGCAAAAAAGCAAGGCAAGGACATTACCGGACAAAACGGAGCGAAAAAGCTGAAGATAAGGAAAGTTGATGATTGTCAAGACCACTCGGAGACTCACCGAGTGGTACTTCAACCCTCCGAACATTATAGTGTCAGCCCTGGGAAAAGCTAAATCAGCTATGGAAACGCACCTTCGGCGAACCACCGAATAAATCGGTGACAAAGGATTTTGATCGCCTAAAGTTATAGGGTCTAAATGGTGAAGAGGCAAGTCAAGACGGCGATGGAGAAGGACACTTGGCACATCGTCGTGCTGGTCTTCAAGAAGATTTTTAAAACATTTGAAGTGTCCACGCTAACATACGGTTATCCTACGACTTAGATTACATATTTGACTATTTTTGGAAAAATGATTTAACATTAAAAAAAATTTACAATATTTGATTAACCTTGAGAAAATAATTAAATAAATGACACATTTTATTTTATTTTTTAGAGAAAGGAACCTAAAATGAAACATTTGAATTAAAATGCATGTGATTAAGGTTTGACAAAACTAGACTAATTAGAAATTATTTGAGTCATTTTAAAGATAATATAATTTAAACCAATTAAGTCAATAAGGAACCATTTTAAACTAATTAAAGACAAGTGAAAGTTTTGACTAAAAATATTAAAGTATGTGAAGAGTAAAGAGTTGATGAAATAAAATTTATTAAAGTAAACTTACACAAAGAAAATATGGGGAATTCAATTAAGTTAATTAACAATTCTAAAGTTAGAGTTAATAATAATAAAATTAAAAAAAAAAGAAGATAAATAAAGACAATTAATTAATTTAAGGGTAAAGGAGAAATGAATTTGGGCCCCCTTATTGGGCCAATTTCGCTGCAATTGTTGGGCTTTTACCCAATTCCAATTTTTGTATACATCAGTTGTATATCAGTGTGTATATCAGCTCTTTCCATGTATTTCTTGCTTCCGAACACCTGTATTTCACCTTCGCCATGTATATCAGTGTATACTTTGTGTATACAGCATGTATACGACCTATTTTTGGACCTTCCGAAACCTGAAATCCGATTTATAACCTATATTCAGCCTCCAAAGACCTGTTCGCCAGCTTCCTTTTCACCGCAGAGGTGAGGAAGTCTCGAAAGACTCAAAGACATGCGAGGGTAGAGTCCAAAATAGACTCGGATTGACAAGTCATGCAATGAAACAAAGAATAAGGGATTAGCACATGAACGAGCTAACAAACTCAACTGAATGTAATCGCATATGAAGGGAACATGAACTAAATTTCACACTATATCAATGTTTTGAATCAATGGCTTTGACATGCTTAGTTGGAAATAATCAAGGCAAGTTGAAATTTGGACACATGATTGCTTGGTTAAGATTTCTATGTATAAAGCTCAATTAAAGATAAGGAGGCAAGACAAATAAACAAGAAACCTTTACAGTACTAAGGTTAATCAATGAGGTCATCCAATCATATTTCAAATCTGCCAAAAAGAAGGGTCAAACTAATATTTTCAAGCCTGCTAAACTCTCTCAAGTATTCCTAATTAAATGAGAAATTTAAACAAGAGCCTAAGTCATGCTTAGACTAACTAAATCACGCTAACACTTACCGCTAGACTTTAACACATTAGATTGATGTAGGCATCTTTCAGTAGCAACAAATGTAAACGGAGTAGTCAAGAAATGACCAAATCTCAAGAAGTAGGCAGTGATTAACATACGCTTAATTGTTAATTTAACATAGAAGCAAATAATACTAACACTTGATCATCATATAACTGCAACAATAATGTAAACTAGGTTGATGGTTATTTAGTCATGATCCCATTGTGACAGGTTTGGGGAACACATTAGAAATCATTGCAAATTTTAAACAATGGCACCCTTGACCATTATTTCACTTAAGCTACAAGATGGAATATTGGAGCATGGAAACCTACTAACATATTTAACTTAGATTTTGACTAAAAATTCATAGCCAAGAAAAGAGAAGCTAGATAAGTACATGAGGGATAACAAGACAACTTGAGATGTCCAATAAACAAGACATGCTTGCATGATATGTTCAAAAGAAAAGAGAAAATGAGCAGAGATCAACATAGCTAACAATATATTCATGACATGGCTGAGCTAATGTGATTAGGCTTAAATTTGATCTATTGAGCCTAAAAGAAAATGGAGAACAAAATGAAACAGCAAAGAAATCACACTATTAATAAACCCAGAAACCAAAAAAATAATTATTTGTCTATTAATAACAACCAATATATTCAAGCCTATGACTAAGCGTTTCAACTCGATAGAAATAGGTAGATGATCACAGATTTGCAATCTTTCGAGGAAAATCTCATGATTTAAACTTAGATCAGCAGGGTAGAAGACATTACTGGAAAAGAAAGTAAAGACTAAATTTGATCGGAACGACATATTATCCCAGAAACAAATTAAGATTAGAAGGTATTTTTACCTTTTTGAGGGCAGCGAACTGGACTATGAAACAAGCTAGAACGAGCTTTCACCACCACACGAGATCTTCGAGGATTCTGCCAAGTTCCAACAACCCACGAAAATGTATATCTGTTGTATTTCTCAATGGTCAAAAAAATCACCTTTAAGCCGTGAAGACGACCGGTATTTATAGGAGAAGAACTAGGACCGATTAGGGAGGAAAACGGGTGGATTTTTCAAACAAAAATTTGAATTTCTTTCCTCCTTTCCAAGGCCAACAGTGGAAGAGATTTCAAAATCCCTGAAAAGGGGAAAAGGGAACGGCGATTGGACGTTGTCAGGGTTCTCCGAGATTTGGTGGGATTTTCCGGGTTTGCTGGGATTTTTGGGTTTCACACGCAAGGAAGAAGAAGAAAACGTGCAGGGCGGTGGGGTCGGTCTTGGTATCGTTGTGTATGTATTGTTGTTATTTGGTCTTTTGGTATTTGAATTGGGCCTGGGTTTTGGTGCTGAGGTGAGCTGCTGGAAATTTGTAAAAAGGCCCAAAATTTTGGTCTCAAAATTGAGTTAAGTCGGAGGTCAAAGATGGGTTAGATCTTGGAGTTTAAGAAATAGCCAAATTGAGTTTAATTTAGAGAGTTTGACTAAAATTTAAACAAGATGAATTAATGTTAATTAATTAACAAACTTCTTAATCTTAACGAAAATAAAATAATTAATTTTATTTTATTAACTAATTAACTCAAAAATATAAACTATAAATTAGCCAAACTAATTAACCAAATATTTAAGTAAAACTAAAATCTTTGTGAGACGATTTTCAAATATTAATATAATAAATATATACAAAATTATATAGAATATATAAATTATTTTTTAAAAAAAAAATTAAAAATGACAAAATTACTTAAAATAACTTGAAAAATATTTAAAATTTTATAATGTCAATTATTTCAAATCGTTTGGAATTTAAGAAGCTCGATGATTAATTTATTTTGTGCAGGGCCAAAATTGGGTGTCAACAATAACTACCAACTCCAATCAATCTATTTCGAGCATCAATCAGAGATCAGAAGTAGGAATAAAGTTTGCAACCTTAATGCATAAGTTAATCAAACAGTCAACTAATCAATTAAACCAGAAGGATAGGGGAGGGCAAAACTTCAGTTAGGCTTACTATCAAAATGGAATTCAAGGTCTTAAACCAAAGCAATGTCCATTCGAAATGCACATTACCAGGACAAAAAAAAGAGACCAAAATGCTATCTCACATATATATTTAAATATTTAGAAACCTAAACAAGTAACACAAAGATGTACTAAGCAAGAAATTAAACCAAGATGAACATAAAAAGAAGTTGAAACCCAAAAGGACACGAAAGGGAATTAATCAGCCCATGAGCTCGAGAAAGACTACAATATGAAATTCAGTCTTAAACTATGAGAAGGTCACAACCAGATTTTAGTCAAAGGAGAGAATCTAATCACATTGTTACAGTAAATATAGGGCTTAAGTAAATGGACATGAGGGGGTTCCGGATTAAGAAAAACAGAGATCAGAATGTATCCTTAAGCAGGAGAGAAAATAAGCATGTATCCCAAGTTATTTAGACAAGCAACAATATTATAAACTCCATTGGAACGTAAAGACCACATCTAGCCAACTCTACCAACCTAATAACTACTCATGAATGAACCCGCAAGCACAATATCATTGTATATCAAAATCACAACCTAAGAAACCAGAAACTATACGAGAATCAAGATTCTGCAGGTTTGAAACAAGCAGACATGAAGCAATCATAGCGGAGATCAAAACAACATGGGCAGGGTCAAACATTTAGATGACAACAAAAGAAAATCCAATCCATGCTCATAGAAAATAGAAATAGTCCGATTTGAAAAGAAAGTGAATAAAAAATGTCCATTAGAATGCATCCAACATAACACTCCAATAGTTAATCAAAATAAGGTACTACAGAATCGTTGCCACATTTAAGTGGAAACAGTAGACAACATTTCAAGCATAAATAGAGAATTTAACTAAACAATCCTCAATTCTACCTAGCTCTAACATAAAAAAAGGCTAAAATATAACTAAGAATGCGTAAATAGCGAACACAGAAGAATTAGGAACTGAACGAAACTAAGAAAGGAGTTACCTCCTCCTGAGCAGCAAATCTGGAACGAGAATGAGCAGGCACGAGCTTCCACGACCATAGAAAAAACTATAAGGAACTTCTGCAAATTCCATCAAACCAACGAACAAGGAAAGAAGAAAATAAAAAGATCTTGGGTGTATTTCTGAAGTAACTTTTGTAGCTTAGAAATTTCTTTGCTCTCTAAATCTTTTCCAACCTTTTCTCCAATTTTCTTCATAAACTTTTTTCCGACCCCTAACAATGAAGAAGAAGGGGGTATTTATAGGAGGAATTCTAGGGTTTATTTTGGGGGGAAAAGGGTAGAATTTCGGAATAAGAACAAGGCCCAACAATTTTCAATTTTAAAATCTCCTCGAAAATAAAGGAAAAAGTTCATTTTTGTTTCAAAATCAACATAATCTAAAAGGGAAAGGGGGGAGGTGAACGTCTAGGATTGATCCAATGTCCTTGAGCGTCGACGTGGCTTGATCCCATGCTACAAGGATGAAAGACGCGGTTGCGAGGACAAAATTGCATGTGGCTCTCCTGAAAAGTTATACGAGATTCGTACTGGAGAAAGAGACGATGCGGAAAAGTTGTTACGCATAGACGACGTGTACCCGTCGTTTGGAATCGTTTGCTTCTCTTTGTTGACGCTGTGTTCTATTTTGAACATTGGAGGAGAAAAGTGTACACGCCGTCTGCTTTTCATTTGGAATCATTCTTGTAGCAGACGATATTTGGTCCCCTTATTGCTGTTGTGAAGACGACGTTTGTTGACGCGTACTGTTGCTGAGCGTTGCTGGGTATTTGTGAACATTGGAATCGTCGTTTGTGAAGGCTGTTGTTACTTTCCGTTTAAATTCACGCTGTCGTTTGGAAATTGACATTGTTGTTTGATGTTGCTGTTGTTAACATCACTGTTAACGCTATTGTCTTCTGGGTCTTTGTTGAAGAGGAAAAGGGTTGAGCTGGGTTTTTTAGAGAATTGAAGTGGAAAAAGAATTGGGCTTAAGGAAGAGTAACTGGGCCGCTGGAAATGAAAAGGGCTGCTGGAAATTACTGAATGAATGGCCCAACTTGGTCTTTTAAAATAAATAGGCTAGAATTGAATTTGAGTTTCGTCATATGAATTTAAATTATAGCCAATTGTAGATTAAAGATTTAGCCAAACTCAATCAACTAGGATAAGCTCGGCTAGTAATTAAATAAGACGAATTGATATTAATTAGTTAACTAACTTCTTAATTTTAACGACATAAAATAATTAACTTATTTTATAAAATAATTAAATTAGCTACAAATTAATTAACTCAAAATTATGACTATAACTTAAGCCAAACTAAATTAATAAAATATTTAACTTAAAATGTGAAGTCTTTTAGATGATCTTCAAATATTTATAAAATATACTAATTACATATATAATTATATGAAATATGTTTATTACTTAAAAAACTATGAAAACTGACTGAGATTACTTAAGATAACCTTGAAAATATTTGAATTTTATAAAGCTAATGATTGTAAATCGTTTGAAAATTAAGAAACTCGAAAACTATTCCATATCGTGGAGGGTCAAAATTGAGTGTCAACAACTGTCCCTCATTTGACTTTGATTGATGAAAGAAATCCAAGGAAAATGAAATTGACGAATCCAATTTTGATCGACCACATCTTCATCTTAAGTAAAGGGATGTTGGTACGGACTTCAGGAATTATGGCCTAACTCAGAAAATGGGTTTCCTACATATCTCAGGCTATATGAGAATTCAGGCCACTTGTAGTTCGATACGCTTGATTTCACGCACGATTCTAAAAGAATTCAACAGCCTTCCCGATATCAAATTCTGAAGGGACCAGGATGCTCGAGAATAAGATTTAAGAGAGAATGTTGGGATACAGCCGAGTTTTCAACATTGGTCACGCCTACATATCCCTCAACTCAAGGAATCAGGCTGCTCGTAGTTCGACTCGATTGGTTGAAAAGGAAACCGCTTATGCAAGATAACATTCGGTTGGGAAGAGTGACAAAATAAGTCAAGTATGAAATGGAGGCTTGCAAATTCTTAGCCATGAATGTGGCGCGCTTCACACCCATAATTAAGAACTTACACAGACATAATTTCCAAAGCTCTTGGTGCATTGCCATTCAGATTGGAAACCTGCTTCCGGTAAAAATTAAAATTTTCCGAATGCAAAACTGGAACCGATAAACCACATGTCTTTTGATACAGGTGTGGCTTGATTGTGGTGGAAGTCGCTCCTCAGCTCGCGTCCTAAGAGTTTGGTATTCCTCTTTGGACTATGTCCCAGTTCGCTGTTAAGAAAAAGTTTCACGTTGTGCTGCATCCTTTTTGATGTCATCCGCACCTGTGGTTTGTTTTGAGAATTCATCCTTTTGGATGCTTTCGACAAAGATTGCGATAAAACTCATTAGCATAAAAATATAATTCAAATGGGGAGATAGTGTCTTTTACCGTGTTGACACTTAATTGTTCTCCTTGAACATTTGATGTCAGCATCCCCAGTTTGACGTAAAGCAAATAAAACTTGTATCTCATATTTGCGATATAATTCTTCAATATACTCTCCCTTTTATATCGAAGTAATAAAATAGACTGGCGTATTATGTTGATGGTTTTCCTCGCGATGCATAAAGATAATGCTTCCTTGAGAAATGCGGCTGGTTATGATTTTCTCGCGATGTATGAAGATTTATCTCGCGATGCATGAAGATTCTTCTAATGATGCATGAAGATATTTCTCGTGATGCATGATTTTCTCGCGATGTATGAATTTCATGCGATGCATGAATCTTCCCACGATGCATGAAGATAATGCTCCCTTGAGAACTGCAGCAAATGATGACTTTTTCGCGATGCATAAAGATAATGCTCCTTTGAGAATCGTAGCAAATGATGAATTTTTCATGATGCATGAAGATAATGCTCCTTTGAGAATCGCAACAAATGATGACTTTTCCGTGATGCATGAACATAATGCTCCTTTCAGAATCGCAACAAATGATGACTTTTCCACGATGCATGAACATACAGATGACGCCTCCCCAGTACCGAATGAAGATAACGCTTCACTGAGCAACGTGAGTGATCTTCTAGGTGGCGGTATCGTCTCATTCGACTATACAATATGAATAACCCTCAGGGTAAGAATATTACCATGTCTCACAATATGATGCAGACAAGAGTCCTCTAGGTATTTTTAGTTGCCGGAAAACAATAATATTGCTTTTTTCGAGGTTTTCATTTGTTCCATCTCCAAACACTTGTATGTTAATTATCGACCTCGCCTCATTGAGAATTTGAGTGAAATAATGCTACTCATATTCAGAATTTCTTGGTATAAAAAGCATGAAAACCTTTCCTACATCCACAAGAAAATTATTAGTTTAAAATGAACTGATCTGTGTTAATCTTTTCGGTTGTCTGCTCCTTGTTTTGCTATCTCCGGTTGATTTTTTCGATCTCCCGCTTCTTGTAGATAAGACAAAACATTTATGTAAAAACAATTGGAACATGAAAGAATGATTTAGGAAAATAAGTTTTCAAAACTAATATTTGGAAAGGGTCACTGCCAAGTGTCATGTCACGTCAAGCTTAGCGAACGTCTTCGAAGTTGGTGCTTCGGGGTCTATCTAATAACTTTTTGGAAAGATTCTTAAGATTCTTGAAGTTTGGGTGATCTGACTCTTGAGATATCGAAGATTATTGAGGCTAACTTCTGATCTCGTAATGAATTTGGGGATCATATTAAGCTACTTCCGAACTTCTGATCATGTTGGAGGTATTCAAAGTTGTTCTAAACTTCCGATGAACCCTATTGAAATTTTTGAGGTCATCCTCAAATATTTCGGTTCCAGTTAACTGTCCTTGGCGTATCTTGAATTGTCGATGAGCGTAACACAGAATTTTTGAGATCCTCTCAAAAATTATGTCCCAGTTGCAATTCTCAACATAACTTCGGTCTTGACTTGTTGGAGAGCTCTTCCTCTTGAGAATTTTTTAGTCCCTCTCAAAAATTCTGTCTCAGTTTCTATTGTAAAGAAAAATAGAAATCTTATGGGAGATATGACCGAATCTTTGTGGCGCCTACATATCCCGTTGAGGTAAGAATCAAGTCAAACGTAGTTCCCCTTTCGAGGACTAATAGAAATAAGAAATTTGCTAAGGAAACGACCGAGGCCGACATAGGCCGCCTACGTATCTCATTCTTGAGAATTCAGGTCAGACGTAGTTCAGGTACAAAGGGAGGAAATATTAAAAAGGGATAAGGGGTGATCGAGGCCGACATAGGCCGCCTACGTATCTCATTCTTTGAGAATTCAGGTCAGACGTAGTTCATTACAAAGGGATAAAACTCTAAACACAAACAATTACAAGCAAATAGAACGATTACAAGGAAATAACATAAAAACAAACTTCAGACATAATATCTCTTAACAGCATCTGAGTTGATCAGTTTTAGCCATTTGGTGCCATCCATCTCTGACAGGACCAATGCACCTCCAGATAACACTTTGCGAACCATGTAAGGTCTTTGCCAGTTTGGTGTAAATTTCCCTTTGTACTCATCCTGATGAGGGAAAATGCGTTTGAGAACCAAATGGCCAATTTCAAATATCCTGGTCCTTTCTCTCTTGTGGAAAGCACGAATCATTCTCTATCGATACAGTTGACCATGACAAATGGCAACCATTCTCTTCTCGTCAGTCAATGTTAATTGATCAATCCGCTTACGAACCCAATCAACATCACTTAATTCAGCTTCATGGTTGATTCTCAATGAAGGTATTTCAACTTCAACATGTATAACTGTTTCTATTCCATACATTAACAAATATGGAGTTGCTCCAATTGACGTTCTGACAGTCGTTCTGTAGCCCAACAAAGCATATGGCAACATCTCATGCCAACCTTTGTGATTGTCAATCATTTTCCTCAATATCTTCTTGATGTTTTTTTGGCGACTTCTACGGCTCTATTCATTTGGGGACGATAAGCGGTTGACTTCCGATGAGTAATCTTGAATTGTTCACATATCTCTTTCATCAAATGACTGTTGAGATTTGCTGCATTATCAGTAATGATGGAATATGGTACTCCAAACCTACATATCAAATTGTTACGGATGAAATTAGCTACCACTTTCTTAGTTACAGACTTGTACGAAGCTGCTTCCACCCACTTGGAAAAATAGTCAATGGAAACTAAAATGAATCTGTGTCCGTTAGAGGCGGCTGGCTCTATTAGAAAAATGACATCCATGCCTCAAGCTACGAAAGGCCAAGGCGAACTCATAGCATTGTGTTCGTGAGGCGGCATTTGAATCAAATCTTCATGCACTTGACACTTATGACACCTTTGCAAAAACTTGCAACAATCATGTTCCATGGTCGTCCAAAAATAACCGGCTCGGAGAATCTTCTTCGCCAAGGTGAGCCCATTCATATTATTACCACAAACCCCGGCATGTATCTGTTCAAGAAGCTTTGCAGCCTCAATAGTATCAACGTATCTGAGAAGGCCTAAATCTGGAGTCCTCCTATAAAGGATTTCCCCACTTGGAAAGAAATTGTTAGCCATACGGCGTATTGATTTCTTCTGGTTGAACGTTGCATTCTCAGGATAAGTCCCGGTCTCCAAATACTTCTTTATGTCAAAATACCAAGGCAAACCATTTGTTCCGCTTGCACATGTGAACAATGGACATGTTTTTCTTTTACTTCTATATCCAAAGAATCAATATAACTTGTATCTGGATGTTTGATC
The DNA here is from genome assembly GCA_029582245.1 of Solanum etuberosum. NCBI lineage: Eukaryota > Viridiplantae > Streptophyta > Magnoliopsida > Solanales > Solanaceae > Solanum > Solanum etuberosum. The sequence continues at coordinate 18,887 of JAJONR010003467.1, read as the reverse complement.
ATTGAGGCAATGGTGGCAAGAGCATCGGCCAACCCATTATGTATCCTGGGAGTGTGTCTAAATTGAATCTTGTGGAATCTTTTGCACAACTTCTGTATATACTGCACACATGGTGTGATCTTTGGAATATTTACGGCCCATTCTCTTTGAACTTGGTTAATTAGCAAATCAGAATCTCCAATTACCAGCAACTCATGAACGTTCATATCGATTGCCATCTTCAAACCAAGGATGTAAGTTTCGTATTCAGCTATGTTTTTTGTGCAATCAAATCGAAGTTTAGCCGCCATAGGATAGTTCTGACCGGATTCTGACATTAAGACCGCTCTGATACCTTTCCCTTGGTGATTTGCTGCTCTATCAAAGAATACTCGCCAACCAGGGTATGCTTCAAAAATTTCTTCACCCACAAATGCCACTTCTTCGTTGGGAAAATAAGTTTTGAGCGGTTCATACTCTTCATCAACTGGGTTTTCTGCGAGATGATCAGCCAAGGCTTGTGCTTTTATCACCTATTAGGTCACATACACAGTATCAATCTCACTCAAAAGCATTTTCCATTTATCCAACTTCCCGGTCGCCATCGCTTTCTGAAAAAATATACAGCAATGGGTCCATCCTGGAAATGAGGTATATAGTATACGAGGACAAATAATGTCTCAACTTTTGAGCGATCCAGGTCAAAGCACAACGTGTCCTCTCCAAAAGAGTGTAACGGGCCTCATATGGAGTGGATTTATTGCTTAAGTAGTAGATGTATCGCTCTTTCTTCCCAGTTTCATCATGTTGACCAAGTACGCATTAAAATGCATTATCCGAGACAGATAGATACAGTAACAATGGATTTCCTTCTCGTGGAGAAACCAACACCAGTGGATTGGACAAATAATTCTTGATGGAATCAAAATAAGTTTGACATTCTTCGGTCCACTTGGTCAGGGCATCTTTTTTCAACAACTTAAAGATGAGCTCACAAACCATAGTGGATTGAGCTATGAACCTGCTAATGTAGTTCAGCCTTCCCAGGAAACTCATCACCTCTTTCTTAGTCTTCGGAGGAGGTAACTCTTGAATTTCTTTGATCTTGGAAGGATCAAGCTCAATACCCCTTCTACTAACTATGAACCCAAATAACTTGCCGGCCGGCACTCCAAAAGCACATTTGGCGGGATTTAGCTTCAAATTGTACTGAACCAGGCGATAAAAGAACTTTCTGAAGTGTGTCAAGTGATCCGAACTCTCGTGGGACTTGATGACATCATCATCCACATAAACTTCAATCTCTTTGTGAATCATGTCATGAAATATGGTCATCATAGCCCTCATATAAGTAGCACCGGCATTCTTGAGACCAAAAGGCATCACCCGATAATGATATACACTCCAAGGCGTAATGAAGGCTGTCTTTTCTGCATCTTCTTCATCCATCAGGATCTGGTGATAACCCGCATAACAATTCACAAACGACTGCATCTCATGTTTGGCATAATTATCAATGAGAATGTGAATGTTTCGCAATGTAAAATTATCCTTCAGGCTAGCCTTGTTAAGATCTCTATAATCAACACAAATTCTGATCTTTCCATCTTTCTTGGCCACTGGAACAATGTTGGCTAACCAAGTCGGATATTGCATCACTTCCACTACTTTAGACTCAATCTGCTTAGTAATCTCTTCCTTGATCTTCAAACTCAGATCTGGCTTGAACTTCTGAGTTTTTTGCTTTACTAGGCTGAAATCTGGATTGATCGGCAATTTATGAGAAACAATGTTTTTACTTAGCCCTGGCATATCCTTATAAGACCAGGCAAATACGTCGATGTATTCTCTAAGCAAACGAACCAGGTCCCTTCTTTGAGTTTCTGTCAGATGGACACTGATTCTCACTTCCTTGACACATTCCTCATCTCCCAGATTCACTGTCTTGGTCTCCTCCAGATTTGGCTTGTGTTGGTTCTCAAATTGTTTAAACTCTTCGGCAACATGTTCAGGTATCGCAGTCTCTTCTTCATAGTCTCCGCACTCATCATCATCTGCCTCATTTTGTTCATTCAGCTCGTGACATGACATAATATTGGTAGGTCTAAAATTACTATTACTGAAATCATAAAAGAACAAAGTTATATAAGTAAAATATAAACATATAAGTAAATAACCAAATTTTTGATAAGAGAGGATTTTCATATAAACTTAAAATGGGCACGAACTTTGGCCATGGACAAGGGCCATTTAGCCTTCTTAAAACATCACGGGGGGAATTTCAAATTTAAACGAGTAAAACTGCATAAAGGGTGGGTCTTAGGCCTCTTCCGGACTACCATCGATTTTTAAAACAAACATAAACACATGTTCTTTCGACAAAGATGAGTGGGGAATCATAAGTGGTGTGGAGGTCTAATTTGGCACTTGCTCCTCTGGCTCAGCATCACAGATGCCTGATGTCCCGGTCTCTTCCTCGAAAATGGCATCAACTTCCTCCAAAAGATCCCAGATTCCTTCCCCGAGACCACCATCATCGACATACTCCCGCACTGGAAACGACTGGTACAAATGAGGTATTGGCCTGTTAAACACTCGATCAACATTCGTGTTCGTCACTTCCGCTTTATCATTATCCGTAGGTAACTATCCCAAACCAAACTTTGACTTTGATGGGAATCTGGATAGGCTCGACGATTCCTTGAAAATGCTTCCCCAATCCGAAACCTGGCTCAAAACCGCTTTATAGCGTGACAGTGGCTATCATTTTATAGACAAAAGGCATGAGGGATTGTGGAGCCAAATCATCACCGGTGGCATTTACCAACTCCACCGTGTAGAAGTCACAACCTCTAGAGACCTCATCAACAATCGGTTCATACCCATTGGCATGGCTTTCTTCACCATAAATGACCAATTCATGGTTATTCCAGATGAACTTCATCAGCTGATGGAGGGTGGAAGGCAAAACCGCGGCCTTATGAATCCATGATCTTCCCAAGAGAAAGTTTTAACTGGTGTTGATATCCAGCACCTAAAATTCCACACTAAACTTACAGGACCCACCTGAATCCCCAAATTCACTGCTCCCAACATATCTCTTTTCCCTCCATCAAAAGCCCTTACATTGACTTGGTTCTGGTGAACCTTTCCCAAGTTAAAGTTTAACTGCTTCAGAGTTGAGAGTGGACAAATATTGAGACCCGACCCATCATCAATCAAGACACGATTTATTATCTTGTCCCGACACTTAATAGCAACATGTAGAGCTTTGTTGTGCATTGTGCCTTCAAAGGGTAGCTCCTCGTCACAGAAGTTGATGCGGTGCCCTCGAACTACTTGGCTTATCATAGCCACCAGATTATCACTGTTCGTACCCACAGGCACATAAGTGTCATCTAAAGGCTTCCTTAAGGCTTGTCTATGCAGTTGTGAACTCATAAGTAAGGCCCATACAAAAATTTGAGCTGGTGTCTTCTCAAGGTGTTTCACAATCGAATAGTCCTTCGGTTGGATCTTTCGCCAAAACTCTTCCGCCTCTGCCTCGCTGATCGGCCTTTTCGATTGGTCCTTCTTGTGCCCCCTTGAGTTAATTCTTCCTGTGTATAACATCTACCAAAACTAGTCATGCCTTGAGTGGCCATCGTTTCGATCACGAACTTCTCTCGAGTGGGAAATTCTCTTGGCACCAAAGCAACAACTTTCTCAGGTGTCATAATCATAAATTCCTTTTTCTCTTTAATGCACAGTGAGGCTACAACTTTTTCAAGTTCATCAGGAGCAACCAGAATTATCGCCTTTGTCACGCACCACTCATCTTCTTTCTCTATCATATTAATAGTGACGCCTCCATGATTCGGCAGAGGATTACTGTTAACATTGGGTACGGCAGTCTGGAGAGTGACCAATTTTTGGTCGATCAAGTCCTGGATCTTGTGCTTTAGATTGATACAGTCCTCAGTATCATGTCCAACACTGTTGGAATGATAGGCACACCTTCGATCAGGTCTGTAAAATCTGGAGCTAGTATCAACAGGCTTGGGCTCAACTGGATGAATAATACCTGCCGCAGTCAATCGTTCAAATAATGTAATACCTCAGAATCTAGTATACTAAGCAAGGGCACCACGAGCCGTGGTGTAGCCCATCAAGGCTCACAAAGTTGATCCAAGAAGGCTCCCCTTCCCACGAGGACCCAAATGGCTCGTGAAGAACTCAACGGGCCATAGTGATGGCCATGGAAGGGAGGCAGTAGACACCCAAAAAGGTGACCCTCCACACAAGCCATTTGACGGCTCGTGAGAGCCAAGACGGCTCATGGAGTAGGTTGTGAAGGGTGTGGGTTTTTGGGGAAGATTAGCCAAGCCACTGGTCAAGGACCACGGCTGCCACAACGGGTCATGTGGTCCTTGAGGGCTCGTGATGGTGGCCGTGTGGGGGTTGCATCAGCTGTAAGTTTGAGGGTAGTTCAGTCTTTTTCGGATTTCTTTAAATCAATACTATGTTGTTTTACCCATTCCTAGGACCCCTATATAAGTGATTTTAACCCCAAATTCAACCCATTCAATTCATTCTCTTAAATTCTCCTCTCCAAAATATTTCTCTCGCTAGAAGTTTGAAGAAGAAGATTCCTGCTAGGGTTCAAGGTCAAGTCTCCATTCTTCAAGTGGTTTTGGGCTTTGATAGCAAGGTATTATAGATTTTCATCCATGAAATCCTTGCATATATGGAGCCCTAAGTTATCCCAATTGAAAGTAGAAATTCCCCAATTTGAGTTAGGATTTTCTTCTAAGTTGTGGATCTTTATGAATGTTGATTCAATTAATTGAATTATAATTTATTGTGCATGAACTGAGAGGACTACTTGCTTTTAGGATGAATTTCCATGTTCTTATGATTAACCCATATTTCTAGGATGAAATTGATGTAAATGGGTTTTACTCTATGAAAGGAAATTTTATGAATTCATGTGTATGCTTATAGGATAAATAAGGTACATTATGAATTGCTTTGAGATTGAAGCATATGTGATGATTATGATATGAATTACTTTGAGAGTGAAGCATATGTTATGAATTATTGATTATTAATGTAATTGTTATGGAAGGGATTTTTCCACATGATTTTCTTATGTATGAATGTGAAAGGCTTTCTCACATTGAATGATTTTAAGTTGAAAGGATTGCTCACCTAAAATGAATCTATGCTTAGGAACTATGAAAATGAGATGAGGCTAGAGAAGATTACCCATGACCTCTAATGAGAAGAATATAGGGTGATTATTGTAACGACATGTTCCCATCATTATGGAAAAGCCAATGGGGAAGGAATTTGGGCCAGAAAACTTCTGGGTAGTAACTTGAAAATTCTCGCCTAGGCCAAAGTTAGATGAAATCTGAGTCAGGTGAGGTCTAGGGAAATCCGATAATGGATGGGGGATGTAATTATGAGTTTGATCACCTGAGTGGATAGCCAAGACGTTAAGGAGTCTATATGACTTTACAGAATAGAATTCGAGCGAGTAGAACTCCTGAAACTGATCTTGGCGTGAAAGAGTAGTTTTAGAACGTCAAGGTTTGAAGGTGTGTTGTGAAATGGGAGCTTGAAACTCAAATTCTGAGTTTTTGTCTTAGTGCAAGACGCCGGGGAGGGGTTAATTCCGCCAGGGCAGACCGCTGTGGTGGGATGGGTCCCGCTATGGTGGGCCAGTCACGACTTAAACGGGGGAAAAACCCCAAAAACGTTATTTTCGGCAAAACATCATTCTTGTAAGCTAAGGGACAACCTAGGGCAGTTTCTCATCAAGTTTCCATGAATTCTCACGCTAAAGGTAAGATAATTACTCCCCTAATTCATATTTTGATTCTTAGAATTTAAAATCCTTGTTAATTATCATTGGGGGAGGGTTTTGGCCTGATGTTAATGGTGGGAAAAGCCCTAGTTGAGCATTAGGATCATGGGTTTGGCCTTGGGTTGATATTTTGTTATAATCCGGGTAAATTAGGCCTTGTTTATTGATCCTTGCATTAATTAATTATTTTAGACCAAGAACAAGCTGAAAGACTTCGGAAAGGGAAGGGTCAAGTGTCTTAGGAGTGTTGAGGCTTGGTTTCGAGGTAGGTGATGATTTGACTTCATGTTGTGTTATATATGCTTGTTAATTGCTCCATTGTATGCATGCATGCATGTGAATAGGAAAACATGAATCGAATCTAATGAAATAATTATGTGTGAACAATTACATGCCATGAACAATTTACTTGACTGTGTGACTGTGTGCACTATTCATTATGGGTCTGATTGTGACTGTAATTGTGCTGACTAGACCAGATGTCACGTTCCGACACATATATTAGACCGAGTGTCACATTTTGACACATATATTCGACCGGGTGTCACGTTTTGACACATGTATATCGGATCGGATGGCACGTTCCGACACAGTAACAGTTTGGGTGTGGGTTACATGAGAGGACCACTTGTGATTATTACATTCTTGTCTACCTGTCATTGATATTGGAAAATTGTATCTTGCTCCTGAAATGATAATTGAATTGTGCATCCTATATATGTGTGTTTACTGTGTTGTAATTACTTGCTTATATTTCGCTGACTGGAGCAGCCGCGTGATCCTACCTGTACACCGTGGTTTCGTGTACTGATACTACACTTGCTCTTTCTGTGTTTAGTACAGGGCATCTTCAGGCGGCTATTGATAGACATCATCTAGGAGATTATTAACCGAGATCGGATTCGAGGGTGAGCCAGTTCTTTCAGGCCGCCATGGATCCATCATTAGTTTTAGTCCATTCTTTTCGAACTCAGACTAGATGTTCAGACATTTTACTCATATTTAGTTTTTGGGGTTGCACCCCCCTTTTTCTTATACTTGTTGATTAGTAGAGTTTTGGTACAATGACTTTCAGATCTAGGGGTTGAATTTCCACAAAATTATGTTTGGTTGTTTTTATTGTATCTCCTAAGTTTATGGGAACTCAGTACTTAGTTCATTATTTAAATCTGCTTCCGTATCTTTAAATAATTTAGCTTCTTTAAGTTGCTTAGTTGGGTTGTAGCAGTGGTTCTCCCACCGGAGGGTTAGTGTGGGTGCAAATCATGGCGGTCTGGGTCGTGACAAAGTTGGTATCAGAGCCCTAGGCTTGTTGATTTCATTGTACCAAAACGAGTCTAGTAAAGTCTTGCGGAACGGTACGGAGACGTCTGTACTTTTCTTCGAGAGGCTATAGGACTTTAGGAAAGCTCATTTCTTCTTTTTTTTCGTGCTATTACTTGAATCCAATTGGTATCTTTTCTCCTTCACTCTATGGTCAGAACTAGAGCAACAGAAGTGGTAACACCAACACTAGCAAGAGAGGATACGTCCTTCCAAATAAGCATGTTTCCCCCGATTCAATGTGGGCATGTAATGACTAGTGACCAATATGAGCTTTTTATTAAGTTCTTAAAGTTGAAATCCCCATTATTCGTGGGTACTGAATCTGAAGATGCTTATGATTTCCTTGTTGATTGTCATGATTCTCTTCATAAGATGGATACGGTAGAGCGATCTGGTGTTGAATTTATGATATACCAGTTCAAGGGAGATACCAAAATATGGTGCTCATCTCATGTTGAGTGTCGACTAGTAAATACACTACTCATGACTTGGAAATCATTTTATAGCTTTCTTTATGGAGAAGCATATATCTTTAACTTTGAGGGATATGAGGAGAGATGAGTTCCTGAATATAGAGCAATATAATATATTTATTGCTACCTATAAAGCCAAATTTTGTGTTTTATCCATATATGGTACTCCACTTTGCTTCAGTCTAAAAGAGCAAATTCGTTGCTTTGTGAAGGGATTAAGGTCAGATTTGCAGATTCAAGCTTATAGGTGGCTGCTTCAGTAAAATCTTTTCAGGAAGTGGTTGATTTTGTGACAGAGGTAGTAGGGGCTGAAGTCAGAAGACTTTGCCAGGGTGACAACATTCAAGAAGTTTTGTAGGGGACGACTAGATAATGAACACCATTACTTTGGAAAATACATTTAGTATTGTTATCATAACATGTATGGGTTGCTTAGTAAATGGTGAAATTATGTTGTGACAATTGAGGTTAGAATCTCTACGACGATTTCCTAGTTTGAGTGTATATCAAAGAGGGTCATGATACGACTACTACAATAGTAGCGATGCTTACTTGGTTAAAGTTATTAGGTGTGTTACTTTTATAATCGACCTGATCTAATATATAATGCAGATCGCTTGGGCTAGAGACAGAACATATTTGATAATGTACTGCAGCTATTCAATGGGTAGAAATGTGTGGGCTATTTGGGTACGATCTTCTCGATGTGTATGATGTGCTCTAGTGAGGTATCTAACTGACTTTCATGGTGTGGTAGTACTAGTGTTATGTGGAAATGAATACGTCGATTATCAAGTATGAGTACAAACTACTTAAAGAGTTATTGGTTGTATGACATGTTCAAATAATGAGATTTGGTGTTGCATTCATATTTGAGAAACCAACTAGTTTGTTACTACGGGTGCTTGGGTTAAGCATTATTTTTAAGGAAGATTTTAGTAGTGGATATTTGGTATGATATTAGTGCATTTAGGTTGTAAAGTGTATCTTGAGGATTCTAAATGAGGACTCATGATTTTATCTTAAGCTTCAAGGAGTGGATTGATACCGGAATGACAAGTTTATGGATAAAGAAAGTCCCATTGAGTATACTTGGTTGAAGGTAATTGAAGATTTTAGTAAGAAAGTGCGTATAAAATTGGGTTAGTCCTTTGAATTTGATGGGTATACCTAAATTTGAGGTGTCATGTCGATGAAAAGGTTGACTTCGTGGTGATAGCAAGGGCTAACTGAGCATAATGATAATAAGAGTTCGTGATGGATTCTGATGGGATGGAACCATAAAATAAGATTATTGATTATGCGAATTTTGTATAGTAATTACGACTTGAAAGTATCTGAGGTTGTGGTTTTCTAATATTTGGTGAGTAACGTGGTTGTATGGAAAGTTTTAAGAGATGGTGGGACACCACTCGAATAGAATTTAAAAGAGCTAGAGTCATAATGAAGAAAAAAATAGTGGGATGTAGTGTAGCCTTTAGAGAGAGGCGGGAGCAAGAATATTTTATTTGATTGCAAAGGCTTATCTTCAGAGGGGTAGATAATTGGGTTCAGAGACGCGTGATTTCATTTGTTTTGATGTGGCTATGGTAATAGTGTCACGGGTTCATCAGATTGGTTAAAAACTATTGGAAGAAACTTGAGAAAGGAGTGTACATACATTAGCTCGAGTGTGATTATAAGTGCTTTTGTTTTCATTTTTGAGTTTAGTAATGAGTACGATTGATTTTTTAGCGAAAGGTATTGTAAGATCGATGGAGAGGCGATCAATGATAAGCGAAGATCCATGAATTCATAAAAATCTTCAAGGTATAAGTTAATGTTGATAGATAAGGGGATTGTGTTATATGGTTGAATTTACAATTCAGATTTTTCATTGTAAGTATATATTCATGGTAATGTATTTTTTCAAGGTATGAATTTTCAAGGTGAGAAATGATCAATTGTATCAGGTATCGAGCATGTGAAAGGACTTACACCTGGTTTGAGTTGTAAAGTTTATTACTTTTGATTGTTAAAGTACCTAAGAAAGGTTTTCATTTAAAAGTGTTGGTTTAGAGGAAGGTAAATGGTCGAAGTGTTTATGATGGTTGTTAGTATTGAGAGTGTGGGCTTCAGTGGAATGATGTGAAGAGTATGTGGAGTCAACTGAAGGGAAATGGCTAGTATCGGCTCTTCAGAGGAAAACCTTTAGTGTTATTCAATCTTTATTCCGTAAAATCTTATGTGACCATCTATTTCATTTTGTACATGGTGGTGAGTATGATTCACTAGCTATGCTCACGTGTGTTTTCACTTTTGTGGGTGGATCCCTAGTGGTGGATCAGGTGTACCGATCCTGCGATATTTTCTTGGTTGAGTGGGATGATTGGGAATATTTGGTTATTTCAGATGACATAGTTGGTGTTGTCTTGGAGTTGTTAATGTATTCTAGTGGTTCTACATGTACCAACTTACTTATGAGAATTTATAAAAGAGCTACCATGCGTATTTATGGTTATCCGACAATATTAATATTTATCTAGTCGTCGAGGTCATGTATCGATTATGTGTGGTTGAATGTGGGGATCATTGAGTCCAATTATACTGTTCTTAAGGGTAATCTACAATCACAATTACTAATCTAGCATTTTGATAGTGTTGTTAGAGGGTTTGTATGCTTGGACAGATCGCTCGATGGGTGGTGTCTTGATTATTTCCTTCATTGGATTAAATAAGCTTGTTCTCCATCGATGAGTATCTGATGTCTAAAGATCAAATTTTTATAACTTAAGCTTATGGAAATTTACGTTGTGAGATGGAGATGTTGATAAGAACTATGATTGATTGGGTATTATGAGTGTGTGTTGGTTGGTTCAGGTTCACTTCTAATTGTAGCGAGTATTGATTTAGAATTTTATCATGCTTATGTGATAAAAGATTCATCCTGATAATTGTGTCAAGGTCCTTGAGAACATGTTGCAGACGTGCATACGATCAACTTTGGTAGTTATTGGGAGTAGCTTTTGTTGTTAGTTAAGTTTACATACAACAATATTTATCACTCGAGCATTGGGATGAATTCAATTGAGGCCTTGTATGGGAGGATGTGTAGGTATTCAATTGGTTGGTTTGAGGCTGGAGATGTGAAACCTTTGGGGGTTGATTTGGTGAAAGATGCTCAGGATAAGGTGAGAAGCATCCAAGCTAAGCTTCTAGAAGTCCAGAGTCGATAGAAAAAAGTATGCAGACCGTAAGGTAAGGGACATGACATTTCAGGCTGGTGAGCAAGTTCTTCTAAAAGTGTCACCCATAAATGGGGTGATGAGATTTGGCAAGAAGGGTAAGCTTAGTCCTCGATACATCGGGCCATTTGAGATTCTTGACTGTGTAGGGCCAGTGGCTTATAGGTTGGCTTTACCGCCTAGCCTATCTGGAGTCCATCCAGTGTTTCATGTGTCCATGTTGAAGAAGTATCATGGGGACTGAGATTACATCATAAAATGGGACTCAGTTTTATTAGACAAAGACCTTCGGTATGAGAAGGAACCGGTTGCAATTCTTGATCACGATGCCCGAAAGCTGAGGACCAAGGAGATATAGTCCGTGAAAGTTCAATGGAAGCATCATCCGGTTGAGGAAGCTACTTGGGAAACCGAGAAGGACATGCGAGACAAGTATCCCAAGCTATTCAACGATTCAGGTACTACTCTACTCTTGCCTTAGCCAATCCTCCTCGTTTATCACTTGGGGACGAGTGATGGGTAAATTGGTATCTACTATAATGACCGGTTCCCGTCGTTATGGAAAAGCCAATGGGAAAGGAATTAGGGCTAGAAAACTTCTGAGTAGTAACTTGGAAATTTTCGCCTAGGCCAGACTTGGATGAAATCTTAGTCAGGTGAGGTCTAGGGTAATCCAGTAATGGATAGGGGATGTAATTATGAGTTTGATCACGTGAGTGGATAGCCAAGATGTTAAGGAGCCTGTACGGCTTTACGAAATCAAATTCGGGTGAGTAGAACTCCTGAAACTGATCTTGGCGTGAAGGGGTAGTTTTAGAACGTCAAGGTTTGAAGGTGTCTTGCGAAACGGGAGCTTAGAACTCAAATTCTGAGTTTCTGTCTCCATGCAAGCCGCCGGGGTGGGGTTAATTCCGCCGGGGCGGGGTCACTTTGGCGGGATGGGGCCCGCTGTGGTGGGTCAATCGCGACTTAATCTGGGGAAAAACCCCAAAAATGTTATTTTCTGCAAAACTTCATTCTTGAGAGCTAAGGAACGACCTAGGGCAGTTTCTCATCAAGTTTCCACGAATTCTCACGCTAAAGGTAAGATAATTACTCCCCTAATCCGTATTTCGATTCTTAGAACTTAGAATCCTTGTTAATTATCGTTGGGGAGGGTTTTGGCCTAAAGTTAATGGTGGAAAAAGCCCTAGTTGAGCCTTAGGATCATGGGTTTGGCCTTGGGTTGATATTTTCTTATAATTCGGGTAAATTAGGCCTTGTTTATTGATCTTTGCATTAATTAATTATTTTAGACCAAGAACAAGCTGAAAGACTCCGGAAAAGGAAGGCTCAAGTGTCTTAGGAGTGTTCAGGCTTGGTTTCGAGGTAGGAGATGGTTCGACATCCTGTTGTGTTATATATGCCTGTTAATTGCTCTATTGTATGCATGCATGTATGTGAGTAGGGAAACATGAATCGAATCTAATGAAATGATTATATGTGAACAATTACATGCCATGAACAATTTACTTGACTGTGTTACTATGTGCACTGTTCATTATAGGTGTGATTGTGACTGTGGTTGTACTGACTAGACCGGGTGTCACATTCCGACACATATATTGGACCGGGTGTCACGTTCCAGCACATATATTGGACCGGGTGTCACGTTCCGACAAACTAACAGTTTGGGTGTGGGTTCCATGAGAGGACCATTTGTGATTATTACATTCTTTTCTACCTGTCATTGATATTGAGAAATTGTATCTTGCTCTTGAAATGATAATTGAATTGTGCATCCTATATATGTGTGTTTACTGTGTTGTAATTACTTGCTTATATTCCGCTGACTGGAGTAGCCGCGTGATCCTACCAGTACACCGTGGTTTCGTTTACTGATACTGCACTATCTCTTTCTGTGTTGAGTATAGGGCATCTTCAGGCGGCTACTGATAGACCTCAGCTAGGAGATCATTAACCAAGACCGGATTCGAGGGTGAGCCAGTTCTTTCAGGCCACCATGGATCCATAATTAGTTTTAGTCCATTCTTTCAGGACTCAGACTAGATGTTCAGATATTTTACTCATGTTTAGTTTTCGGGGTTGCACCCCTTTTTCCTAGGCTTGTTGATCAGTAGAGTTCTGGTACAATGACTTTCAGGTCTAGGGGTTGAATTTCCGCGAAGTTATGTTTGGTTGTTTTTATTATATCTCCTGAGTTTATGGGAACTCAGTACTTAGTTCATTATTTAAACCTGCTTCCATATCTTTAAATGGTTTAGCTTCTTTAAGTTGCTTAGTCGGGTTGTAGTAGTGGTTCTCCCACCAGAGGGTTAGTGTGGGTGCCAATCACGGCGGTCTGGTTCGTGACAATTACCCATATTCCTTATAGTCGGACTAGAGGCAAATACCCATGATCCTAAGTAAAAGACATGAAGCGAGTACCCATGTCATATGATAGAAAGACAAGAGGCGAATATCCATGTCACATGATGTAGGGACTAGAGGCGACTACCCATGATCCCATAGCAAGATGGACAAGAGGCGACTACCCACGATCCTATAGTAAGAGGGACAAGAGGTGACTACCCATGATCCCAAGGTACGAAGGGCTAGAGGCGATTACCCATGTTCCCTTATAGTAAGGCAAGAGGCGATTCCCCATGTCTTTAAACGATAAGCTAGGATATGTGATGATAGGTGATGAGCTTGGATTGTTGCTTGAGTTTTCCTTCCATGATGATTAAGACTAGTGGCGGTTACCCCCATGTCTTGACTAAGTATGAATTGAGGTTACTTCAAGAAGTACTCCTAAAACATAAACCGTGCCTTCGTCAAGACTTCTTCTTTCGAACAGTCAAAGTTTTCTTTTGCCTGCATCTTCAACGATAACACGGGGGATATTTGACTTAGATCCTTCCTTTGTTGATCAGTGACTCCACATTATAATGGAACACGAGACACATTTCAATGTTGTGATCCTCGGTGTCGTGATAAGGGCAAGCTTCAAAGATTTCACTTCCAAAGGAAAAGACCACTCTTGCCTTCTTTTTGGTAGGAGTCAGGATCCCGCCTCGAACCAACTTAAGGTAGATACTCGAGCGCGAATCTTCAAAAGGTGTGAAGTTGTGATGGCGAAACAAAGTATGCTTTGTGACTAGCATACCAGGCTCTGGTTGATCACAAGGACAGTGCGGGGACCCCACATATAGCTAATAGTCTCGCTGCTGATCAGGTTGTGGATCGCAGTCCCCTGCTCCATACATTCATCTGTGGTGTGCCCTTTTTGGTATTGACACATGTCTTATGTGCGTCATCAGGTTCAACCTTTGAAGTAAGCCCCTCAAGGGGATTTAGGATGCCTAAGGCCTCAAGAGTCTCATAAATGAGAGCACATGAAATGACTTTTGCCCCCACGCTATGGTTTTGACAATATGCTTGGAGGGTGATCTTTTTGTCCCCTTCTTTCAATCGTCCTAAGAAAGGAGTCGTGTCACCAACTTCTTCCTTGGGTTTTCTTTCAGCAACTTCAGGTTTAATGTCTTCAGGAACGGTGACATTAACCTCTTCATCAAGGGAAGGGTATTTTTCGCGTAGCCTCTGAATCTCCAGTGTTGTGTCCTCTTTCTTTTTCAGTGTCATAGCTATATTTTCGTCCACCACAGCCAATCTCATCTTTCTGGCCGCAATCTCCATGTCTATCGCAACATATTTTGCCAATGCTACTGCAGTGGCGAAGTCTATTTCCATTGTCCTTTTCTCGACCTCTCGGATTTCCTGGTTGATCTGGTGCAGTTTCAACATCAGCTCTTCCTCAGTCAGCTCAACTTCGACATTTTGGATTCTTTCCATCTTAGCGATGATTCAACCTTTCCTGAGATGATAGATTAATGTTTTAGGATTTGGTAGTGGAATTTAGTTTTGATTGAGAAACTCAAGACTCGAAGAATTTTTTGGTCGAACATTGAGATAGTGACTTGCTTTTTGTATTTGTGAAGATTTTTGGAAAATTTTTGGAAAGGGGTGGGCTAAAATGTCCTCATTCAAAGCAACAATATTACATAAACAGTTAAATCACACAAGCGGCTATCCCGCGTCCTAAACAAGTCGGGGACCCTTTTGTGACAAGGGTAGGCCTAGCATATTTGAAAAATGTATGTGTAGAATTAAACCATTTCATTACCCCAAAACAAATTTCGCATATATAGACAAGGTTCAAAAAGTGAAAACAAACAGGGGTAATTAGGGAATAAATGAGAAGTATAAAAGGAAAGGACCACGCAGGGGTCATTTGAAAGTAGTACTGAGATACAATAAAAGCAAACCCACGCAAGGGCAAACAACTGCAAATACATGAGTGTCACACCCTTTTTTCGCACAGCGGAAGGGTTTTTTCCAATTTAAGTGACGGTATTGATTAGGGATTATTTTATTTTTTCAGAGTCGCCACATAGAATTGAGTTATGGTGTTCCAAGTCACCTTTTTGTTTAATCCCTAATCAAAAGGAAATGACTCTTTATTTGATCTGCGAACTAGAAATTCAGGTAAGGATTCTATTGATAGAGGGGAAGGTATTATGCATTCCTCGAGTCCCGTGGTTATATCACAGTCGCTTTTATTAACTTAAACTTACTTTAAAATAATTTTGGATATAATATTTCAGGCCATGATTTATTCGTATTTTTATTATTGAACTTTTATTTGGTTTCAACCTAGATGCGTAACCACATTCTTGGTTTCGATATTTAATAACTTCGAAGCATAGCTGCTTTATTCTCTCGAGTGTGTTACCTAATATTCTATGTCTCACATCTTGATTTCAATTAAATAAAATATTTATTAGAATAATTTTGCCAAGGTGCGTCACCACATCCTTGAATTTCTTTTAAGGGTTTCAAAAAAAATGTGTAACCACATTCTTAATTGAAACAAATATTTTTTAACATGCCTAAAACTCATCTAATGTTGTAAGAAAATATTAGTTCTTTATGAATAAAATGAAATAAAATGAAATAAATCTAAACTTCTAGGATACAACATAAAATTTTGGATTATTTTGTATTCTTTTATTTTTATTTACTCTTAAAGTTAATGTTAAAATTAGGCCTACACATATTATATTTTTATTTTAATCTTAAATTTAATGGTAAAATTAGGCATACGCATATTGTAATTTCTTATTAATCCAACAAAATAATGATGAATTGCTAAAATAAATCTCATTCTTTTTTTGATAAATAAAACAACAATAATTTTTTGAGCCCAATAATTCCTATTTTATCATTATTAGCATCGAAATCAAGAAAAGAACAACGTCATGACCCGTTCATTTTAAGAGATCACAACTAATGAATAAAAATAAATAAATAAAAATAATCACCAAATAAAGCTACGTTCATTCATTAAAGAGATATAACACTTAACACATTCTTCATTTTAATCAAATTATGAATAAAACAAGAGTGTAAGAAAACATATCACATAGTTACATCAAATTTCATGAATAAATTAAAGAAATAAGATAAAGTTTAACCTTAAATAGAGAGAATAAGTACCACAAAATCTTGACCGAAGCTCAATTAAAACACCCACGAATCTTTTTGTAGATTGTATGTAGTGGTATATGTGTTGTATTTATATGAAAGTAATGAAAAGGAAGAAAAGAAGTGAATGTATTTATGGATTTTTGAATGAAAATAAAAGGAATGTAAAAGTTTTTCTTTTTGTTTGCTTCGTATTTTTGGACGTATTTTTGTTCCTTTTTGGATGCTATCCATTTTTGTTGATTTCTCCTTTTTTCTTTGTGTCTAGCGTGTGTGTTTGGGAGAAAGGAATGTTTTGTTTTGTGTAGTGGTGTAGGGGTTGAGGGGAGTGTAGTGTAGGTGGATTGTGGGTGAGCGGGGGAATGGGAAGTGGAAATGTGGTAATGGGGTGAGGGTAGTGGTAGGCTATTTTATTTTTTTAAAAAAATAATTAAATATAATAAATATTATAATAATAAAAATATTAGCTAATAAAAATACAAGAATAAGAGAATAGCTACTCTAAATTATAATTAAGAAATACTAGCTTATTATTAAATCAAATTTAAAAGAAAATACATATTTTTTCTAACTTTCCATTTCTTTTTATTTTTTAAACAATTGAAAATAAAACTTACCTTAAAAAGTGATTCTATTCTTTTTGTTTTCAAATATTTTAAAATAAATTTAATAAAATAAGATAAAAGTCAAAAAAATTTGATTTAGATTTTTAAAATATTTAACCACTAAAAATAGTGTAAAATTTAAGTTCGGTAAAAAATTACATGTCTATAGTTTGCCCCTCTTTGACTGGAAACATGAATTGTTTGTAGACAAAAAAGTAGGCAACACGACAAATTTTGACTGGACTTTAATTCCGATAGAAAAATATGTGACGGAGTCCTGGTTTTGGACAACCTACATATCCTAGGTTATAAGGGAATCATGTCATGTGTAGTTCAAGGAGATGAGGTGATGAGTTGGAAGTTAAGTGAGGTTCCATCGAGGCTCCAGGTCGCGGCTCATATCCTTACATAAAAAATGAAAGCAAATCACAAAGAAAATAAAAGTACAAGCTCCTATCTATGCAGCTTCTCTTGAGTCTTCACTTGAGTCTCGACTTTCAGATATCACCTTGATTTTTATGAGTATCTTTATCTTGAACTGAATTCGAGGCTTAACTTGCCACTTAGAGTGAGCTTTTGACACTCTTCAAACTGACAATCAGAAAATGTTCTTGAATTCATGCATGTTTCCTTGATCAGTAGCTGATTGAAGCAGATGTCAGGATATCAGGCTGATACATGCATTGAAAAAGCTGATTCTGGCTATCATGGAGATTGATCCTTCTAAAAACAGTTGAAACTTTGTTCTTGAATTTCAGATCCATGTTTCGCTTGAAGAAACCTGAAAACCATCACAAACAAAAGCAATAAACAATTTTTTTTGCCTCAGTTTTCACTGGAAAATTTTTGTGAGTTATTAGCAAATGTAATTTAAAAAAAAATTAAACTCAGACTAGGAAGTGCTTATCCTAGGAGAAAATAAAAAATAACGTCTCAGACTAGGAAGTGTTTATCATAGGAGAAAATAAAATATAACGTTTCAGACTAGGAAGTGTTTATCCTAGAAGAAAATAAATAACGTCTCAAACTAGGAATTGTTTATCCTAGGAGAAAATTAAAAATAATGGTCTCAGACTAGAAATCGTTTATCCTAGGAGAAAATAAAAAAACGATCTCAGACTAGGAAGTGTTTATCCTAGGAGAAAATAAAAAATAAAGGTCTCAGACTAGGAAGTGTTTATCCTAAGAGAAAATAAAAAATAAATGTCTTAGACTAGGAAGTGTTTATCCTAAGAGAAAAATAAAAAATAACATTCTCAGACTAGGAAGTGTTTATCCTAGGAGAAAATAAAAACTAAACATCTCAGACTAGGAAGTGTTTATCCTAGGAGAAAATAAAAAATAACGGTCTCAGACTAGGAAGTGTTTATCCTAGGAGAAAAATAAAAAATAACAATCTCAGACTAGGAAGTGTTTATCCTAGGAGAAAAATAAAAAGTCTCAGACTAGGAAGTGTTTATCCTTGGAGAAAATAAAAACTAAACATCTCAGACTAGGAAGTGTTATCCTAGGAGAAAATAAAAAATAACGGTCTCAGACTAGGAAGTGTTTATCCTAGGAGAAAATAAAAAATAAAGTCTCAGACTAGGAAGTGTTTATCCTAGGAGAAAAATAAAAAATAACAATCTCAGACTAGGAAGTGTTTATCCTAGGAGAAAAATAAAAAGTCTCAGACTAGGAAGTGTTTATCCTTGGAGAAAATAAAAACTAAACATCTCAGACTAGGAAGTGTTATCCTAGGAGAAAATAAAAAATAACGGTCTCAGACTAGGAAGTGTTTATCCTAGGAGAAAATAAAAAATAAAGTCTCAGACTAGGAAGTGTTTATCCTAGGAGAAAAATAAAAAATAACAATCTCAGACTAGGAAGTGTTTATCCTAGGAGAAAAATAAAAAGTCTCAGA
>JAJONR010003466.1:0-58355 GCA_029582245.1 Solanum etuberosum | reverse complement strand
CCCCAAAAAAAATAAAAAATTAAAAGTTTTTTTTTAAAAAATACTTTCAATTTTTATTTTTCACCCCCTACCCTGGACCCCCCCCCCCGACAGCCCCACTACCCCCCCCCCCAAAAAAAAATAATAATTTAAAGTTTGTTTTAAAAAAATATTTCACTTCAATAATAGAATATCAAACAACACCACTCCCCAGCAGCGGCGTCATTTTGATTAACGTTTCAAGCACACCTCATCCAATTCTAGGTGCAACCGATCGTTAAGCAGTATAAAACCCAACGAAGAGTAGGGGTCGAACCCACAGGGAGTGGTACGTGTCTAAAATTCAGTTAAGATGTACAAATATGTTCTAAACGGTTATAGGAATAAAAATGATCGAAAACATACAATTAAATCCAAAAGGGTGACAACTAATGTCAGATGAGGGGTTTGATTTTTGCAATGAACAACTGAAATAACAACGAAAATAGGGGAAAATAAAAATATGGAGAGGAGTTCTTGGGATGTGATAGGTTTTAGGCTATTTATGTTATATGGGTAATTGAAATCTAACGATGATTTGTTGAAACACTGTGGGTAGGATGGACTTTAAGTGCAATAATTTTCTCTCGAGCAACTATTACGATTCGAGTGATTTCTTTCAAACATCAACAAGCTTAACAAGATAACCAACCCACAACCTTAATACATCCACTCTCTCGAGTTAGATGGGTAGGATTGGATTTGAGATTCACTCTCTCGAGCTGAACCCATATCAACCCAATACCTACAAATGATTAATCAAAAGCTTTGGTCCCAAACTTCTTTATCAAGCAAGCTAAGAACTCAAAATTAGAATTGCATTTGCAACTACAATTCATAAATTAACACTCAGCTAATGATTAAATCCAGATTAAAACAACAATTTCATCATCAAACAACAATACCCATACGATAATTAGACAAATAAACACATAATCACACCCCAAGAATTGGGGTTTTAGCTACACATAATAAAAACAGAGAAACGATTACCAAACGCATTAGCCATGATCTGGGTAAGGGACTCCAAGCCTTTACAATGATTTCGAAGAACGGAATTTAAAGACCCACTTTCCAAATCCTTCAAAATCATACAATTCCAACTCAAAAATCATGAGAAAACTCTAAGTCTAGAATGGGAACTCTGGAAAAGAATTGAAAGCGGAACTCTCTTTAAAATTACATTTAAAATCCTATATATAGTTGCCCAAAATTTGTCCTGAAGAGACATTAGGCGAGGTAAGTCGGGTTCGCCGAGTGGTTCGGCGAACCGCCCCTTGCTCTCTTCCATAGCCATTTTGCATTGGTTCTTAACATCCTTAAGTCCTGTAACTTTGAGCGATCCATTTTGTCATAACGGAACTGATCGGCGATTCACCGACTGCTTATTTTTATCACCGATTTGGTTTCTTCCCTAAGGTCTTGGCACGCTGGAACTTTAGGCGGTCTGAAAAGCCACTCAGCGGTTTGTCGAGTTGTCTTGGCGATCACCAATATTGCTCTTCTCCACTTCTTCAGCTTGTTCAGTTCCTTTTTGCCTGTTAGTGTCGTTGCTTTGCTCCTTAGTCCTCATACCTGAAAATCAAGGCTTTAATATCAGTTTATAGCATAAATTAGGCATTTGAGGACACAAAAACTATCAAAACAAATACATAAATGAGTCCAAATCTTGGACTCATCATAGGCCGACCGAGAAATAAAAGCAAAAGTAATATGAAATGTGAGAATCTAACATACTAACAGAAATAAGCAGGAGGGAACATCTAATAGGTATGTACACGAGCGTACTCACACACAAAGAGAAGGAAGGTAGCTAACTAAATCCGACCGGGCTCCCATAAATCCGGTGGGTACGCTCGTGCACAATATGAAAGTAAAACCCGAACGGACTCCCATAAGCCCGACAAGTGCAAAGAAGGGAGAGTTGAAATGAAGTAAGAGGATCCGATGAAGTCTCCAAGATTACCACAACTTTTCAGACTTGAACCGAACTAATCCATGTCCCCGAAGCTTACCCAAAGCTAATAGGGAAATAAGGACTTGAACCGAATGAAGAGGAAGGATCAAGGACTTGAACCGAGATTAAGGATAATCATGGACTTGAACCTCATAAAATATTACCAAGGACTTGAACCGAGGTTAAGGTAGCTACAGACTTGCGGTGGACTTGAACCACGGTTATATATACCAAGGCAAGGACTTGAACCCCTCCCGGTGGACTGAACTAGGGACTTGAACCATCAGTAGAGGAGAGTCGGTTAGAAATAAGATCAGCTGTCAACCGAGCGTCCCGGGGAGTACCCCCAAACCGAGTGCCATCAATAAATCACTCCTGTCGGAACCGTATCCAACCAGAAACGTCGAGTAGCTTCCACACCAAGAATTCGAATACATCAGAATCGACGGGACAAGGAATTATGGATATAAGGTTCCAAGAGCGGTGTAACAGCCTGGATAAGGCCCAGACTATCAGACTCATGTCTGCTATATCAGTCTACAGGGTGCTAAGTCGTCTGAAGCGATGTTAGAGAGGTTTCAAGACCTAACGGCTCTAAAATACGCAAGTCTATGGCAATCACTTGTTTAAACCTAGACTAAGGCCAAACATGCTTTCAAATATACACACAAGCCATAAAAAGGGCGCACCAGAAGGTACGAATAATCCATAATTATATTAGACATGCTTCACTAACCTGGAGTACCCGAAATTACAGTCTAAGTCATGGTTTCTAGGAAATTAGCATGCTCAACCACCAATTACCCTCAAAACCACACAAATCAACATACAAATGCTAAATCATGCTCAATCTAAGTAGAGGGAAGTAGTAGCCTACTTGTAGGCCGACCGTGAGCGCTCCAAATCACGTAGCCGGACCCTTTCCCCTCTGTACGGCCTCAGAACGCAGCCACGCTATCAAAAATAGAATCACAGCGTTAATACGAGCGTTTTGACACCAAAATCATAATTTTTGGAGTTGGATCCCAAATCAGGCCTAAAACGGGATTGTGGGACCCGCGATGAGAATCCTGAATTTGACACCGTAAAAAGGGTATAAACGCAATATGGAACTTATACCCCAAAATGGGGAACAATTCGAGGATCGGAACGAAAGATATTTGATCATGCAACGAAAATTCGATTTATGGGAAAAATCAAGAAGAGGGCAGCCACTTTGGGGTAGAAATTACCTCAAAACATCGATCTGCGCACTTCTCCGAGCACTCCACAGCGACCCCACGATTCACACGAACACCCAGCACTTTGAATCACCTAAATCGGAGATCTATAGCTCAAGAAATTAAAAAACCCCATTAAAGAGAAGAGTCAAGAGGAGGGCAGCCACTAAAACCAAGAAAACGCCTCAAACGAAGCTTCCCTAGCACATTTAGATCATACCACTGCATTTCAATGGAAAAACCACACAATTTAGAGCTTTGAATCACTCAATTTGGAGCTCTATAGCTCAAGATATCGCAACTTGAAAATGAGGGCTGAAGGCTGAAATGGGACTTTTAAAAGACGAATCTGGTTGCTAAAAGCCCAAAATCCAGTCACTAAAAGCCCCAAATCTGGTCGCTAAAAGGGCTGCACCAGATTTCAGCTTTTCCTATTTTTTAAAGTCTCCGACGGGGTGCTCGGAATTCGTTCGGAATCCCGTGCGCGCAAAAGGACTACCCTACCCCACTAAATTTGACGTTCCGGACTCAATGGCGCATTCAGAATTCCCATACGACATCATTTTGACTGAAAGTGGGTCCCACACCCAAATGCCATTTTTAGCCAAATTCCATAACGGGCCTCGGGATTAGACCAAAAGCCTCGAGAAGAAAATGAAGGGTCGTTCTAGACCAAACTCGACATTCCAGAACTAACCGCGCTGACGGAATTTTCATCCAAGTGCGTTTTCCAAGAATGTTGACCAAAGTCAACTTTAGGCCAAATTTCAAAGGCTAAAACGCCAAATGGTCCCAAATTCGCACCAAAGGCCTCGGGACTCATTCCGACCATGCTTCTAGCCTAATTTTTCCATTCCAGAGCTGATGGAGCCATCGGAATTCCGTCGTGAGGTCGTTAACCTGATATTTTGACTAAAGTCAACTTTTCAAGGTTCAAAAGCTTCAAAACAGGGAAACGGGCCTAAAACCCAAACGAACGACCAGGCAACCGAACAGTCAGTGCCAGCAAGTCATAAATGACTTGGGGTCGCTATAGGAACGCTCTAAACGCTGAAATGAATGCATTAACTCAAAAATGACCTGGAGGGTCAGTACAACATCCACTACTAAAATAACTTTCGTCCGCGAAAGTAAAAGTCAAGAAGTACCTAAAGGCTCAAATAAGCAGGGGAACTACTCCCGCTCGGTCTCCCAAGTGGCCTCCTCGACTGGACGGTGCCTCCAATGTATTTTAACCACAAGAATGGCTCTGGATCGCAACTGCCTCACAGCTCTGTCTAAGATGGCAATTGGCTCCTCAATATAGGTCAGACGATCATCTAAATCAACCGCATCATACTGGAGAACATGGGACTCGTCTGGAACATACCGGCGCAGCATCGAAACATAGAATACCGGATGGATAGCTGAGAATGCTGGAGGCAAAGCAAACTCATAGGCAACCTCACCAACTGTCCTCAAAATCTCAAAAGACCTGATATATCTGGGGCTAAGCTTGTCCCGCCTCCCAAATCTCATCACGCCCTTCATAGGCGATACTCGAAGGAATACTCTATCACCAACAACAACTATCAACGGTCGACGCCTACGATCCGCGTAACTCTGGTGTCTACTCTGAGCTATCCTGAGCTTATCCTGAATCACCCTCACATGATCTACGGCCTCCTGAAGCAAGTCTGTACCGCGTGGCCTAGGCTCCGTAGACTCGAACTAACCAACCGGAGAGCGACAACGCCTACCATGTAAGGCCTCGAACGGGGCTATCTGAATACTAGAGTGGTAGTGGTTGTTGTACGCAAACTCCGCCAAGGGCAAAAACTGGTCCCCCTGACCTCCAAAGTCCATGACACAGGCCCGCAACATATCCTCAAGGACCTGAATAGTGCTTTCCAAATGGCCATCAGTCTGCGGATGAAATGATGTGCTAAGGTCGACACGGGTGCCCAACTCCTCTGGAAAGACCCTCCAAAAGATGGAAAAAAACTGTGAACCCCGGTCTGAAATGATAGAAACAGGCTCACCATGAACATGAACCACCTCCCGAATGTAGATACGAGGCAATCTCTCGGCACTGAAGGAAGTATGAACGGGGAGGAAGTGTGTTGACTTGGTCAATCGATCCATGAAGACCCAAATGATGTCAACACCCCTGGAAGTCCTATGAAAACCCACAATGAAGTCTGTGGTGATACGCTCCCAGTTCCACTCCGGAATGAGTAATCTCTGAAACTCACCATGAGGCCTAAAATGCTCGGCCTTCACCCGCTGGCAACACAGGTAACGGGACACATAGTCTGAGATATCTCTCCTCATACCGCTCCACCAGTATTGCTACCCTCAAGTCACGATACATCTTAGCGGTGCCCAGATAGATGGAATATCTGGAATCATGGGCCTCGCTAAGGATCAACCTAATCAAACCCCCAACTCTCGGAACACACAATCAGCCGGCAAACCTCAACACCCCATCTGAATCTAAAGTACCTGGCCCAGCATCGCCTGCCATTACTCTATCTCTGAGTGCCACGAAAGACTCATCCTCGAGCTATCGTCCACGGATCCGATCTAACAAAGATGACTGAACCCCCACATGAGCTAACACCCGTCTGGAATCTGAAAGATCAAGTCGGATCATCTGGTTGGCTAAGGATTGGATTTCCAAAGCAAAAGGCTGCTCCGAAACAGAAAGGAAGGCTAGACTACCCAGACTCACTGCCTTCCGGCTCAAGGCGTCCGCTACTACATTCGCCTTGCCCAAATGGTAGAGAATAGAGAGGTCATAGTCCTTCAGGAGCTCAATCCAACGGCGCTGCCTCAAATTAAGATCACTCTGGCTCATAATGTACGGAAGGCTCTGGTGGTCAGTGTAGATCTCACAACGCACTCCATATAGGTAGTGCCTACAAATATTAAGTGCGAAAACTACCGCCGCCAACTCTAAGTCATGAGTGGGGTAGTTTCACTCATGCAGCTTAAGCTACCTCGATGCATAAGCAATAACCCGACCCTGCTGCATCAAAACACAACCAAAACCAACGCCATATGCGTCACAATAAACCTTGAATGCCTCGCCCTCAACTGGAAAAGTCAATATAAGAGCGGTGGTAAGCAACTCCTTGAGCCTTAGAAAGCTCCTCTCACACTACTCTGACCACTCAAAGGGGACATCCTGGCGAATTAACCGAGTCAAAGGTGCCGCTATGGTAGAAAAACCCTCAACAAAACGCTTGTACTACCCTGCCAATCCGACGAAGCTACGAATCTCAGTCACAGAGGTGGGCCTGGCCCAGTCACAGATAGCCTCAATCTTCGCCGGATCCACCATAATGCCATTCTCGGACACCACGTGCCCCAAGAATGCAATAGACTCAAGCAAAAACTCGCACTTTGAGAACTTGGCATAAAGCCGATGATCTCTCAAAGTCTGGAGCACTATCCTCAAATGCTTCTCATGCTCATTCCGGCTCCGTGAGTATACCAATATATCGTCGATGAAGACTATAACAAAGGAGTCAAGGTAAGGCCTGAATACAGGAGTCATCAAGTCCATGAAGGTAGCAAGGGCATTAGTCAACCCAAAATACATCACTAGGAACTCATAATGGCCGTAACGAGTCCTAAATGCGGTCTTAGGGATGTCCGCTGCCCAAATCCTCAACTGGTAGTAACCGGATCTTAGATCGATCTTATAAAACACCTCGGCACCCTGAAGCTGGTCAAATAGGTCATCAATGTGAGGCATGGGGTAACAAATCTTCACCGGTCACCTTGTTCAGCTGCCTGTAATCAATACACATCCGCATAGTACCGTCCTTCTTCTTCATAAATAGGACTGGGGCACACCAAGGTGATACACTAGGCCGAATGAATCCCTTACCCAAGAGATCCTGAAGTTGAACGTTGTATTACTTGAGCTCTACAAGGGACATACGGTATGGTAAGATAGAAATAGGATGAGTACCCGACTCCAAGTCAAGGGCAAAATCAATATCACAATTTGGGGGTAGGCCAGCCAGGTCAGCAGGAAACACATCAGTTAAATCTAGGACTACAGGCACTAAATCAACTATAGGGCCCTCCCTACTAACATCTCTAACATAAGACAAGTAAGCCAAACATCCGCTAGCCACTAACTTTCGAGCCTGAATGCAAGAAATCACCCCAACCGGCGTGTGACTACAGAAGCCCTGCCAGACCACCGGCGGAATACTAGGCATGGCTAAGGTAACAGTCTTGGCAAAATAATCCAAAATTGCTCGGTGAGGGGATAACCAGTCCATGACCAGAATCATGTCGAAATCCAACCTATCAAGTAAAATAAGATAAGCCCGAGTGTCTCACCCCTAAATAGTCACCAAACAAGATCCAAAGATCTGATCCACTACTAAAGAATCACCTACCGGGGTTGAAATGCATAACAGCACTACTAAGGGCCCAGGGCTCATACTCAATCGAGGAGCGCAATAACAGACACATAAGAATAAGTGGAGCCTGGATGAAATAAAGCCGAGGTGGGCTGATGACATAAAAGTATCGTACCTGTAATCACATCGTCCGAAGCCTCGGCCTCTACTCTAGCTGGAGCTGCATAAAAGTGACCCTGGGCGCCTCTACCCCATGCATCAACTTTTCCACCTGTCTTGCCTCCCCGAGGACCTCCCCGTACACCCTGATGACCACCCTGGCGATCCTGATCCTGACCTCCTCTGGTTGGAGGTGCTGCTGCTGGTGCGGGTCTAGCTGGCTGTGGAGCTGGTGTGGCTGAGCTACGGAGAGGACACTCTCTGGACCAATGATCGAGCTCCCCGCAGTCATAACAACCCTGTGGTGGTCTGCTCGCAACTGGAGGCCGGCCACCCCGACATGAAGAACCCGACTGAGTACCACCTCGGCCCTGACTTAGACCGACACTAGAGCCACCCTGACGGTGCTGGTCACCCTTTGTAGCATGAAGTGATGCCTGGAATGGGCGACTGGACTGACCCTACTGGAACCTCTGGCGGGGCCTTTTATGTAAGTCTCTAGGCCTGAAACGGGGACCACTGTGACTATCATCCTGTCTGGCCCTCTTGCCGCTGCCCCCTTGGGCCTCGCGACGGAGATGCTCAAGTGTGCGAGCGTGGTCCACAACATCAAGATAGGAACGGCCCACTGAAACCAGGGACTGAGTCTGTATGCGCAGCTGCAACCTCAATCCTCTAACAAAACACCGAACCCTCTCCTCATCCGTTGGTAAGATCATAGTAGAATGACGGGAGAGCTCGTGGAATCGGGCCTCATACTCAGATACAATCATGGAGCCCTGCTCCAACCTTGAAAACTCATCACGAAGCCGATCTTTGAGACTTCGCGGGATAAACCGAGCTAGGAATTTCTCAGAGAACTCTTCCCAAGATACCGGTAGGGACCCAGCTGGCCTGGTCTCCAAGTAAGAACGCCACTACTGTCTGGCAGGCCCATCTAGATGATAAGCGGTGAAGTCAGCCCCTCTCGCCTCTACCAGACCCAAAGTATGTAGCCGCTCCGGCAAGTAGTAAGGAACTCATGGGCATCCTCTCCAATAGGCTCAAAAAACCTCAGCGGTGACAATCTCAGAAAGACCCCGAGCATCTTCTGCTCTCGTAGTGGCAAGACCCCATCAAAAACATCCGGCTGGTGCCGGTGGCTACTGAACCTCTAGAGCCATTGGGGCAGGCTGATCCTGCGGTGCCAGAACTGGAGCTGGTGCAGGAGCTGGGGCTGGAGACTGCTGTTGTATACCTCCTATGGCCAATAAAATTTGGGCGAGCATCGCCTGTAGGTCAGGAGCGGCAGCTGGTGCGGGTGGTGGCTGGGCTGGTCCCGATCCCACCGGCTGAGGAGGAACATGATCTAGCTGAGGCTCCGCCTCTGGAGTCCTCTCTCTATCTCAGGCTAGTGCTACGACCCTGCCTCAACCTCTAGGTCGACCTGTACCCCTAGCAAGGGCTCTATCTACGGGCCCGGGTGCATCACCCCCGGCCACTCCTGCGCGCGTGCGAGCCATCCTGTGAAAGAGTGATACAAATGAAATTCCATGAAACCAATTTAGACATACGATGCATGAAAATGATAAAAAAAATAGGGAATCTTCCTAACGACATCCTGTAGCCTCCCGAAGATAAGTCACAGACGTCTCTGCAGGACTCTACTAGACATTAGCTCTGTACAAGTAAGACCGTTGAACCTGGCTTTGATACCAACTTGTCACGACCCGATTCCTCGAGACATAATGGTGCCTACTATATCCCACTGGTAGGCAAGCCAACCCATATCCCGGAACAGCTAGTAATGGGATTGAGGGTAGAAAACTAAACCCAACAACATAATGATAATAAGAACAAGAATCACAAATGGAAGGGCGGAAGCAAGCCAAAACTATATACAAATAAAAGATCCCTCCCAGAACCTGGAAGTCACAAGTACAAAGCTACTAACAAAATGAGTACAGGTCCCAAAAGTGGACCACAGAAACAAGACTGTCTCAAAAAACAAAAGACAAGTCAATATATAAATATAGAAGGAGACGGGAAAATTCAGGACGCTATGTGCTCACCCTCGCTTCCTAATATGACTGCAGCTAGCTCGAAATCAACGCTGATAGCTGGTGCTCGGACCTGCATCACAAAAACAGATGCAGAGTGTAGTATGAGTACCAAAACAACAGGTACTAGTAGGTATCATAGGCCGATCGAGCAAGAAAATCAAAAGTAATATGAAATGCGAGAATCTAACATACTAACAAAAATAAGCAGGAGGGAACATCTAATAGGTATGTTTTCACACAAAGAGAAAGAAAGTAGATATCCGACCGGGCTCCTATAAACCCGGCGGGTACGCTCGTGTACAATATGAAAGTAAAACCCGAACGGACTCCCATAAGCCCGACATGTGCAAAGAAGGGAGAGTTGAAATGAAGTAAGAGGATCCGATGAAGTTTCCAAGATTACCACAACTTTTCATACTTGAACCGAACTAATACGTGTGCCCGAAGCTTACCCAGAGCTAATAGGGAAATAAAGACTTGAACCGAAAGAAGATGAAGGATCAAGGACTTGAACCGAGATTAAGGATAATCGTGGACTTGAACCTCATAAAATATGACCAAGGACTTTAACCGAGGTTAAGGTAGCTATGGACTTGAACCAAGGCTAAAAGTGGGGGTGGACTTGAACTACAGTGATATATACCAAGGCAAGGACTTGAATCCCGCCTGGTGGAGTGAACTGGGGACATGAACCATGAGTAGAGGCGAGTCGGTTAGAAATAAGATCAGCTGTCTACCGAGCGTCACAGGGAGTACCCCCAAACCGAGTGCTATCAATAAATCACTCCCGCCCGAACCGTATCCAACCAGAAACGTTGATTAGCTTCAAAACCAAGAATTTGAATACATCGAAACCGACAAGACAAGGAATTATGGATATAAGGTTCCAAGAGTGATGTCACTGCCTGGCTAAGGCCCAGATTATCAAACTCAAGTCTGCTAAATCACTCTACAGGGAGCTAAGCCGTTCGAAGCGATGTCAGAGAGGTTTCGAGGCCTAACGACTCTAAAATATGCAAGTCTATGGCTATCACTAGTCTAAGCCTAGACTAAGGCCAAACATGCTTTCAAATATACACACAAGCCATAAAAAGGGCGCACCACAAGGTACAGTTGATCAATAATTACATTACACATGCTTCAGTAACCCAGAGTACCAAAAATTAGAGCCTAAGTAATGGTTTCTAGGAATTTCGCATGTTCAACCACCAATTACCCCCAAAACCACACAGATCAACATACAAATACAAAGTCATGCTCAATCTAAGGAGAGGGAAGCCGTAGCCTACATGTAGGCCAACCGTGTGCGCTCCAAATCATTTTGTCGGAGCCTTTCCCCTCTGTATGGCCTCAGAACGGTGCCACACTATTAAAAATAGAATCACAACGTTAATACGAACGTTTTGACACTAAAATCATAATTTTTGGAGTTGTATCCAAAATGGGGCCTAAAACCAAATTATGGGACCCGCGATGGGAATCCCAAATTTGACACTGTAAAGAGGGTATAAATGCAATATGGAACTTGTACCCCAAAATAGGGCAGAATTCGAGGATCGTAACGAAAGAAATTTGATAATTCAATGAAAATTCGACTTATGGGGAAAATCAAGAAGAGGGCAGCCCCTTTGGGGCATAAATTACCTCAAAACATCGATCTTCACACTTCTCCAAGCACTCCTCAGCGAACCCACGGTTCACACGAACACCCAGCACTTTGAATCACCTAAATCGGAGCTTTGAATCACTCAATTTGGAGCTCTATAGCTCAAGATATAGCAACTTGAAAATGAGGTCTAAAAGCTGAAATGGGGCTTTTAAAAGACGAATCTAGTCGCTAAAAAGCCCAGAATCTGGTCGTTAAAAGCCCAGAATCTAGTCGCTAAAAGGGCTGCACCAGATTTCAGCTTTTCCTATTTTTAAAGTCTTCGATGGGGTACTCGGAATTCGTTCGGAATCCCATGCGCGCATGGGGTAGCAAAGTCCGTTTGCGCACAATGGATTCTGAATGAATTCCGAGCACCTCGTCGGAGACTTTAAAAAATAGGAAAAGCTGAAATCTGGTGCAGCCCTTTTAGCGACCAGAATTTGGACTTGTAACGACCAGATTTTGGGCTTTTTAGCGACTAGATTCGTCTTTTAAAAGCCACATTTCAGCTTTCAGCCCTCATTTTCAAGTTGCGATATCTTGAGCTATAGAGCTACAAATTGAGTGATTCAAAGCTCTAAATTGTGTGCTTTTCCGTGGGAATGCAGTGGTGTGATCGGAATGCACTAGGAAAGCTTTGTTTGAGGCGTTTTCTTGAATGTTGACCAACGTTAATCTTAGGCTAAATTTCAAAGGCTAAAATGCCAAATGATCCCAAACTCGCACCCAAGGCATCGGGACTCTTTCCGACGATGCTTCTAGCCTAATTTATCCATTTCAGAGCTGATGAAACCGTCAGAATTCTGTTCTGAGGTCGTTAACCTAATATTTTGACTAAAGTCAACTTTTCAAGGTTCAAAAGCTCCAAAACAGAGACACGGGCCTAAAGCCCAAACGAACAACTAGGCGACCGAACAGTCAGTGTCAGCAAGTCATAAATGACTTGAGGTCGCTATAGGAACACTCTAAACGCCAAAATGAATACATTAACTCAAAAATGACCTAGAGGGTCATTACAACTATATATTACAATCGTATACTATCTTTAGGTTATTTATAATTAGATATTCAATATTTCTTTGTACATTAACGTGAACCACATATTATTACTGAATCTACATCGAAGCTACGGCAAAATAAATCATAATGGCAAGCGAATAAGACTTAAAAAATAGTACATACATATTGCCAAGTTGAAGCAATCTACAATAGAATAGGTGATTAAAGTTTTAATCATTTGAAGAAGAGGTAATACTATCTTAAAAATCATACAAAAATGTTAATGGTAAGGGTGTTCACTGGCAATTATATTCATTGAAGAAGAGGTAATACTATCATAATCTTGTATGGTATTTATTAGTTGCTACAACACCTCCTTCATTAAATCTATTAGTTGTCCGCCTTGACACAAGAAATAAAAATACAATCAACTCTTTTCAACGCCCATGTTAAAATATGGAAGGAACCTTTTAAACCAAACCAAAGTTATTACATTATAAATGACAATATATGTTGTGCTAAATAACTTCTTATGGGTGAACAAAGACCTTGAAGTAACATTTAAGAACAACGCAGACTCCATACCATGCAACAACGACTTCATGTCTCAACTCTCAACATTTATCGAATGATTTTATTTCTTTGGACGAGTCTGAAAAGTTCACCAACAAGAGATTCTTTAATAAGTACAAGTATATGTTTATTGAATATATTACTGCAATAGAAATATAATTTAACTATTATGATTCTCACTTCAAAATATATAGGTTTGATAATAAAACTTTGACTTTGTGGGGAGACTTAGCTGTAATTGAAGGGAAAATGTTAGAGAGCCTTGAAAGCGCGCACCAAACTAGTGTCAGCCTTTTGCGATATTAATAGGTCTACCTAGCAAGCAATAATACCCCTAACAAGTTGACGCTTTCATATTTTACTAGATTAGGATCGTTCAGAAGCTCTATGAAGGAAAAATTCCAAAAAATTATAATTTGAGCATTTGTGCTTGATACTTGAGGTAAGTTGAGACTTTTCAGACTCTTATTTGAAGTGATTGTGTTGGTAATTACTTGATTTGGGGGTGATGAGGGTTCTGTATAAATGAGATGACTGATATTTATGCAGATATCGGTATCGTGTTATGAAAAATTGATACCCTATTTGTTGATTGATAATTTGTGACTAAGTGAGGATGATTTTAGACCTATTGACTGAGTGGGGACTCATATTTTCTGACTTGATTTGTCTTTTCCTCCTCTCATCTTATATATTGATTTGGAGTTGAATTTGATTCATCCCTTGGTGACATATTTTTGAGAAATTTATGATTTAGCTAATATTTGAGGATTTTGTGATAAAGTGAGCATGATCTATGTTATATTGGATTAACTTTGACTCATATTTTTTCACTTGATTTATCTTTCATTTCCATGGCATCATTTATTGATTCAGATCCAATTCTTGTACTTGAACATTTCATTGGCATACATTGTGGATATGAAAGGACAAAATCACAATAGATGGGTCATCCAAGGTATTCTTGATATAGGATTATTCATTACCAGGTGTTGCATCCCGGTCATTCCAATACTGTTGTCTGGTGCATGGTATGTAGATGGACTTCACGAGTCTCCTATGTGTCCTGTTATGACACAGGAAGCGGGTGTATATAGATTATTGGCTAGTAAATTGCATTTATATTTAATGTCATTTTAATTCATTCTCGTCAAAATACACATTTATTTTTTATATGTGAAAACATCTTATTATTCCTCCTTACTTGGTTGCGATGATTTATAGAGTTGTCGGACTTTTCATTGAGAAAATCACAGATTTGTACCTTTCTATTATAAAAATTTAGATATCTTTCTCATACATGCTTATGAGTTTTATTATTTGTTGAACTGTATTAAAATTGACTTGGGATAACGATAGTAGTAGGATCAACCCTTGCTAACACTTTTATAAGGATCAATTGATAATGCTTCTTAGTATATGTGTTTTCCGTACTCAACCTTTTTTCCTACATTTTTGTGTTCACTTTAAGTGCTTGGTTTGAGCTGTGGTTGAGTGGGAGTCAGATTTGGTGAAGTTTTGCTTGAATTAGAAGGTGAGTTGGTTCAAATTCGATAAAACTGGATACTAGTTCTATTTTATTTTTTCTCCCATTTTTCTTTTCAATAGACAAATCATATTAATTTTTGACTGATGTTTTCAAAAATCTTGGATGTTTTTATATTTGAGTCATCTTGGGGGTTTCTATTATTTCCACACCTTGTTATATATGAATTTGGGTTACGAATCTCTTATTCAGTAATGCTTTATTGATTTCCCTTTTATTCACAATCGTCTTGAATGGTTAATAAATGTATAGGTTTCGCTTACAGAAAATGGTGGGCACTCTCACAGCTTGATAGAATTTTTATCGTCATGCTGAGATTTGAATAATAAAGATTAGACATTCATTAAGTGCAAATCAAGTTAGAGGTGGATTAGGCGGTATTTTGAGGAGTACGGATACCAAATCCGCATTATTAATTAGTTCTATAACATGAATCATGGTAGAGAAGGACCTAGAACCTATAGAAATAAGTTTAGATTGAATAGAGGTTATAAATTTAACAGTAACAACAATGTTACGTATTCTACTATATTGCATTCATTCATGAGTGCAAGTCATTGATCATACAACTGGGAGAAACCTAAGAAACGACACAACTTTTGTACACTCCGGATTCGAGAAAGAGCCAATGCAGATTTTCAGAACTTGCAGGTTCCACCGACGGAGGCCAAACCACGGCCCGTGGTTTGGGCCACGGACTGTAGGTATGGTCCGTGGTTAGCCACCTAGAACCCCAGGAAAAATCATGACCCACGGCAGGACCTACGGACCATAGATGGGACCACGAACCATGGTTTAGGGTCCGTGGATCGTGACCCCCATCACCAAGTCTCAGACGCCAACTGACGCCCTGCTAGGACGGACCGTCGGTCGGTCAGGGGCCGTTGATGGTCTCGTCAGCTTTTTAGTCAAGGTCACTTTTGTATATTCCCCTATGCATTGGGCATTTAAACTACATCATTTAATACCTAAACTACGTTGTTTTACTCAGTTTAAGCCTAATAATCAAGTCAGAACCTACCCAAAACCGCTATTCTCCAAAATCCATCGAACTTAGAGCAAAAAGGAGAAGAAAGAGGCACCAGTTCTCTCAAGAACAGGCAAGAAGGTTTGCTTGAAGTTTCTGCCACGAAATCGAAAGATTTCTCCACAGATTTCATCACCAGGTATGAGGGATTTCACTAGTGGGTTCCTTTCATCCACTATGTCCTTAGAATTCAGTCAGTTCCTTGATTCTACATACCTTGTCTAGACCTAGGATTTGTAAAATCTTGGAGAATTATTATGATTTCACTTGCTATCATTTCCATAATCTAAATATCATGTTTTCTTTGTAACGTTGTTTAGTTCCTTGTACGAAACTCAGAACCCTAGTTGGTGTAGATTCTCTTAGTTCATGAATTACACTTGCTAGGTCAATTAAACAGATAATCATGCTTCAGATTTCGAATGTTACATTATCAGTATATAAATGTTGCATTCTAAGATTGCATGTCAGTATTTTGAGCTATTCAGTAATTCAGCATTTCAGTTACATTTATGTCATGTACATATTCAGTTGGGAGTAGACTTAGCACCGAGTTGGACTAGGGTTCAGCGTACCCTTATAGTCCCAGAACTACGTGCCCCCGTAGGAGTATAAGTCCCCTCTGTTGGGCATCAGACTTAGTGATCACGGTAGTCATGCCTTTATACCCCTGGCAAGGTATATTGGGTCCTCTCGATGGGGCGTATACATCAGACTCCACGTTTAGCTCACGTGGTTTTATGTCGGTTAGTAGTAGCTCCCACAGTCAGACTCTTAGTGCATTTGACCAGGTTTCAAGTATATACTTCAATATTCAGTTTAACATGTCATGTTCATGATTAGTACTTGATCATTGCATTCAGTTTAGCTTTTCAGTTATCTTTTAAGTATTTACATTCTTGCTAAGTTACAGTATTGCTCAGTTATGCTTTATTCAACTTATATATGTTTGTTCAGCTTAGTATCTATATCTTGCATGCTCAGTACATTCCAAGTACTGACGCATACTCTTCGCTACATCCTTTCACGATGTATGTTCAGGTACTCAGCATCCAAATCGCGCTTAGATCGATTCTCGGTCCGCACTCACCAGCTTCAGTGGTGAGTCCTCACATTTCAAGGACGATAGACATGCTTTTATTTTAGTCTTTACTTTCATTTTTCAGTTTTGTTAGAGTTAGCTGGTGGGAATGTCCTAGAGACGCAACTCAGTTAGAGGTTTTTCAGACATAATAATAGAATCAGCTTGGGTTGATGAGTTTATATTTCAGTGTTATTAAACTCTTAGTATGTTTTATACATTCAGACTAGATGGGCATTCCTCATATTCCAGCTATCTATTGTTTAGCTTTCGCATAGTATTTGTCTTATTCAGTATTTTCAGTATGTTTATGATATGCCAGACACAGGGTTAGCTTGGGGTCACTCATTATCCTAGGTCCCATGTTACGTCAAGGGGGTAGCCTCGGGGCGTGACAAAGTTGGTATTAGAGGATTAGGTTAATGAGTCCTAGGATGTCTGAATGCCGCATAAAGTAGAGTCTTTTTCATGGGTGTGAAGTGCACCACATCTATGAGACGGAGGCTACGAAGTGTTTTAAGAAAAACTTCCATTTCTTTGTTATTCTTATCGTACGTGGGTATGATCCAACTTCTCATTTCTAATCCATCGTTATGCATTTCAGATCATGCCTCGTCGTAGAGCTAACACACAGAATGCTAATGCACGCAATGCTAGTGCAGTTCCTCCAGTCCCAAACCATGAGATTACGAATGCAGAATTCTTGAATGCGATCCAGCTCTTGGCTCCTAGTGTGGCAAATCAGAATAATCAGCAGGTCTCAGTTCCTACTAACACAAATGGTGGATCTGCTGCAGCTAGGGTTCGAGATTTTGTTCGGATGAATTCGAATCCGCCTGAGTTTCTAGGGTTTAAGGTTGGTGAATACCTACTGAACTTTATTGATGAGGTTAAGAAAATTCTTAGAGTAATGCAAGTGACTGGAACTGAGAGTGTTGAGTTGGCATCCTACCAACTTAAGGATGTGGCTCATATCTGGTTCACTTAGTGGAAAGATAACAGGGGTGCAAATGCATCTCCTGTGACTTGGGATTGTTTTACTGGAGCTTTCTTAGACAGGTTCTTCCCAAGGAAATTGAGAGAAGCTAAGGCACAAGAGTTTATGAACTTGAAGCAGGGTTCTATGTGGGTCCAAGAGTACGTGCTTAACTTTACCCAGCTCTCCAGGTATGCCCCACACATGGTTGCCAATTCAAGGGTACAAGTGAGTAAGTTATTGTTTGGGGTATCCGATCTGGTGAAGACTGAGTTCAGTAATGCTATGCTACTAGGGGATATGAATATCTCCATACTAATGACTCATGCTCAGCAGGTTGAGGGAGATAAGCTTAGGGAATTGGCTAAGGATAACAAAAAGACAAGAACAAGAAACTATGAATACTCACAACAAAAGTTAGACGGTGGAAATTGCTCACAGTTTCAGCAAAGGTCTACAACCCCAGCACCTTCATCAGCTAGTGCTCCACCCCCGAGGTTTTGACAGGATCAAAAAGGTAGGGCATTAGGCTCTAGGTCTCAGGAGAGTGCTTTAGGTAATATGACCTTCCCAACTTTTCCAAAGTGTGGTAAGAACCATCCGGTAAGTGTCTTGCAGGCAAGGAAGGGTGCTTCAGGTGTGGTCAGTTTGGCCATAGGTTCAAGGATTGCTATTCTGCCTGGTAGGGGCAAGGAGGTAACAACAATAGGGTTCAATCTACAGCTCTAGCATCACCAGCAGGTCACCCAACTCAGCAGGGTGCTTCGTCTGGTACATGTGGCGGTCAGTGCCAGAACAGGTTGTATGCTCTCCAGGCTTACCCAGACCAGGAAGATTCTCCTGATGTGTTCACTGGAACGTTACGAGTCTTTCGTTTAGATGTTTATGAATTTTTAGATCTACGGGCTACACTATTTTTTTAACTCCCTATATAGCAGTAAATTTCTGTGTCAGTCAAGAAACTCTCTCAGAACCCTTCTCAGTCTCTACTCCAGTTGGTGACCCAGTTATAGCTAGATGGGTATAGAGAAATTGCCCTATCACAGTGGAGAGGGGCATCAAAATCCTTTCTATTGGATCTTTCACCTATCTAAATTCAGGCTCTTATGAACTCTCACCATTCCTATGGTACTATGGTTGTATAGCAGAAAGTCACCTCAGCAAATCTTGTAGAGGTAGAAATTGTAGATTTATATATTATTCAACGCACAGATTGGTTACATTCCTATTATGTCACACCTCGAGACTACACCCTGGACGTGGCTGGTGCTCGAGAACCATTGCTGGTCCCCAAGAGAACCCTTGGCCTGGCTGACTACTTAGCGGAAGACTAACTCAAGCGTACATAAGAATCAAATTGGAAGAAGTGTTTCAAAACAATTTACTGAATCTCAAAACATTGCTGAATATACTTATTATTAAACATAAGTTTTAAATAAAATATCTGAAATGGAAAGACTCTCCAAAACTGTCTATCTATGAAGCCTCTACTATTAAGAAAGGATGTCGGGACAAGACCCACGACACCTCAAAACTAATAACTAGAAAGTAACTGTGAAGTCCTCTGGAATACAAGGAGGCTCACCATAGATAACTAGAGTGTAGAGTGATCTGAATGAAGCGCCTGTTGATAATCATGAACACCTATATCTGCATCATAAAAGGATGCAAGTTGAATGACATCAGTACATGGAATGTACGAGTATGTAATATGGCTGAGTTAATAAATAACTCAACTGAATGACAGAAAGCAACTCAACTGAATCAATATATGAACATGAAGTGAAAACCATTTAAGCATTCCAATAAAATATACAATGAAAGCAACATGAAAATAATATACTTTACTTGTGGAGAGTTTCTCTAACCGACAACCATTACCATGAGCCTAGCAATGATACAACGTTTCACCTCACGTTTCCAGGGCCATCCTATACTTTGCCGGGGTATAGGATGATATCGTGATTATGGATCCATCTAATTGGCCTTCTCAGAGGCAGTGAGGAGTCGCATGAAGAATCAATGCTATCCTATCCTACGCTGGCTACATAGTTCTATGGGACTTTCAAATCATAAAAGACTCTAACCCAACTTGGTTCTCGATACTACTCCCAAAATAATTAATATAATTTTGTGCTCAATTTAACTATTACAAAGAATGGACTTCTTACATTACTTGAAATACTTTTCAAAACATGAGACGTGTTTACCTTCTTGAAAACATGCACTTATGAACTTATCTGTCAAGTCCAATAATTAACATAGGTACATATGTATATGTATATATATGAATAAAATAAAATTAGAAACTCTTATGTCTTTATGAAATAAAATCTTTAAACTTTTTCTCAAAACTCATCGTTAATTCCTCAAAAACTAGTTTAAAACTCAAGTGTTGGCTTTGAAAACTTATCAAGATTTATAACTCAAAATAGGGTTCATGCTGAATTATAGACATGAACAATTCAACTCAAGGATCTCAATAAAAATATAGAAACTCAATACTTAAGAATAGAATTTCAAAAGAATCAGGAATTCAAGAACTAAAAATCAACTTATCTCAAGAATACTCAAATCTAGGGGTAGAATCCTAGATTTTTCTTTTACTGATTTGAAAGTAGATGTAGGGCGTGAGGAAGAACTAGTCCAACACTATGATAGACTACATGCTTGGAAGAACAAGGTTCTTGATGAATCTTGAAAAAGAACTTGATTAGAAGCCTTGAAACCCTAGCTTGAAGGAGAACAATCAAGAAAACCTTTCTTGAGATTCTTGAATTAGTTTCTTGAAATCTCTATGACCAAGAATTATGACTTTCATTAGTGATTCATAATTGTATAAGGAGAAGAAAATTACCTTATTTAGAATTTTCCCGCAGCTTAAACGGAACTGCACTACACCAGTTACTGAAAGAATCATAACTTTTTACTTAAAAATTGGATTGACGCGAAATTGGTAGCGTTGGAAAGAGAATTCAAATACCTTTAATTTGATGGGTTATGGGCCACATAGCTCTTTATATTCTAAGAGATATGATCATTTGAAGTTGATCCAAAAATAATCTTACATCAAAACTTAATCGGTAAGGAGGCTTTCAACTCAACTTTGTGCTAGGAGATTCTAGTGACCTTAATTGATAACCAAAATCATTCCCACACTAAAGAATTTACTTTAACATCTAAGAAAATTAAGAGTCACTCAGTACGACCTTATACACAATTCAAGAATGGTTTGAGCTTAACTTAAAAAAAATTGGGGTGTTACAATATCTCCCCATTGGGATCATTCATCCTCGAATGATGGTTAAACTGGGGATGGAAGGGAAGGGAGTTACTCTTACTATCTTTCTGACTTTTGAACTTCCCTACTAACCTTAAACCAATCTTGAGCCCATATCAAGAAACATCTAATGCATCATGCATTCATCCACATGCTACCAACACCACATTCAAGCCTAGTACTATAACCACTCCATGAACTCCTACTAACTAACCCTTATAATAATTCTTCATTACTCGTCACTTATACCAACTTAACTTTCATGCAGTATTACCAGGAAAATGACTTATTACTCATCGTAAAACCTCATCTCCTTCTTCCTTCACATTTATAACCTTATATGGAATAAACACACCATCACTATCACAATAAGAAATATCAATCCTCTTTTCTATCCTTCACAAAACTACTATCAACAACACCACCCTCAACTAAAAGGGATCACTTAGAGAGCTTTAGGGTGAAAGATCATAAGCACGATTCATTCGAGATATTTGATAAAACAATATGCATGGCATAACATTATGTTGCTAGCAATTGAGAGTAAATCATGAATTTGTGAGACTGAAAATATTGTGAGACTTGAATGCTTATATTAATAGGTTCATATCATGAGGCTGATATCCACAACTTTATGGATTAAGATCGAGGTTAATGGGCTAAAGGCTTTGCCCCTCATTCTGGAAATTGAGCTTAGATGTAAATTTCTCTGAAGCGTATGAGCATAGGTCATGAACACAATTCTGATATAAGAAACATCATCATGATGTTGAAATGACAGAACTTTTAGGAATAGGCTAGAGTATGAATTGATTGATGTACCTCTACAACTCTTTCAGAAGACATAACTATCTCATTCTCAACACCTGACTTGATTTTTCATCTGATCATCTCCCCCTTAGGTCTAAAACTGACACTTGAAAACAATGGACCTATACCCTCATCTCTAAACTGGTCTACATTCCTTTTAATTCTCGAAAAGGCTTATCTCATGGCTACGGAATTCTCCTTAAGCAGGTACTAAGAGTCCTTCTAGGACCTCTTTCTAAGATGATTATATTAACCTCTTCTCATTGGTTCATAAAGTCGCTTCATCTAACTCTTGAGTAAATATAATGCTTACATCAGCCTATTCCATATTGACAATTGAAATATGCTATCTAGGCATACATGAAAACAATAAACTTAATTGGAACCCCGTCTGATTACATACAATCTCGGTACACCTCTTAATGCTTCTTGTTACTCTCAAGACTTAGCCAAACTTTACTGTTCTCATCTAAAAGTCAGAATCTCTCACTTGTACCACTCATATTTATTGCAACTAACATCTGAATTCCTCACCTACTCTATGTCAAGTCTACCAGATTAGATCTCAAAACTAACATCATCACCCTCATGTTGCCATTATTTTGATCAAGAAGCTCATCTCAAATTCAAACTTAATGTTTATTACTAATCCCGCATATCAATATGATTGCTCGCTTACCATACCAACTTACAACTACTTACCATACCAACTTCCAACTACTAGATAAAATTTTAGAAATACTCACCCACTAAAACCTCATGAAAAGTAGTCAATCTTTATCTCTCAGTCTACATCCTTACATATTACTGCCACATTCCACTTCACAGATTAAGTATTATTTACTCATTCACTATACATCATTGCCTAATTAGTTCTATAACACTTTGAATATTATGGGCTGTCCCTCAAAAATCATAAGCGTAGCTTAGATCTATCAACTCACGAATACTCTTACTCTTCTATTCAACACCTACACTTGGTAATTACTAACACAATGAAGCATCATCATAACCTCATTTCTAGTTAAAGTATACTCTAACTCATCCTAACTAGTAACTATTACTCTACATTCTATCATGAACTCTATAAAAAATTATTACTTCTTAGTCTACCTATATGGGAAAACTCCTCATTAATAACCTACTGGGTGCATGACTATAATAACATAACTTGCCTCACCACTATCTCCCTTTCTTAGATTACTGAACCTCTGCATGCATTCTTCTAACTTTGGGCACTCTTACTACTACTGCTTATAATCTCATAACTCATACTATCTTTTCGGGTGAAAATACTACCCAAGCTCCAAAACACACTTTCACATAAGGGTCTCAACTGAAACAAGGTTTAGAGAAAAGAGTCTGGGAATACATCTCACTTTTAGCTCGAACGCACGATTCATATGAATAAGAGTGCATTCTTTTGAATCTCAGCACTTAAGCTCACTCATGGGTTTCTCTTAAGCCCCTCTGTAGTCTCGTGACTTTCTCTAGATTTTTGCTGATAGTAACTCATCGATAAGGATATGGCTTTGCTTTTCAACTACCTTGAGTATGAGGGGTAGTTGAATGGATATGAGAAATGCACGAGTTTGAATAAGTTTCTTACGACACAACTCTATTGTACGATTTAGAGTACGAAAGAAGGGGAAAAAATTCCTAAATGTCTATAGTCCCTCATTTATAAAAGTGAGACCCTCACAACCATAAATTAGAGCCTATTGACACAGCTTCATAGGTACCCTAGGACACTTCAACTCTATGCTCTGATACCAAGTTTGTCACGCCCCGAGCCTACACCCTGGAGATGGCCGACACTCGAGAACCATTGCTGGTCCCCAAGCGAACCCTTGGTCTGGCTGAGTACTTAGCGGAAGAGTAACTAAAGCGTACATAAGCATCAAATTTGGAAGAAGTTTTTAAAAATAATTTACTGCATCTCAAAACATTGCTGAATATACTTAGTATGAAACATAAATTTTAAATAAAATATCTGAAACTAAAAGACTCTCCGAAACTATCTATCTATGAAGCCT
Organism: Solanum etuberosum; assembly: GCA_029582245.1. NCBI lineage: Eukaryota > Viridiplantae > Streptophyta > Magnoliopsida > Solanales > Solanaceae > Solanum > Solanum etuberosum. The sequence goes on along the minus strand of JAJONR010003466.1, from coordinate 34,619 downwards.
CTACTATTAAGAAAGGATGTCGAGACAAGACCCATGACATCTCAAAACTACTAACTGGAAAGTAACTGTGAAGTCCTCTAGATTACAAGGAGGCTCACCCTAGATAAGTGGAGTGTAGAGTGATCTTAACGAAGCGCCTGTTGAAAATCATGAAAACCTATATCTGCATCATAAAAGGATGCAAGTCGAATGACATCAGTATATGGAATGTACGAGTATGTAATATGGCTGAGTAAACAAATAACTGAATTGAATGACTGAAAGCAACTCAACTGAATCAATACATCAACATGAAGTGAAAGCCATTTAAGCTTTACAATAAAATATACAATGAAAGCAACATGAAAATAATATATTTAGTTGTGGGGAGTTTCTCTAACCGACAACCATTACCATGAGCCTAGCAATCATACAACGTTTCACCTCACGTTGCCAGGGCCATCTTATACTTTTTCGGGGTATAGGATGATATCGTGATTATGGATCCATCTAATTGGCCTTCTCAGAGGTAGTGAGGAGTCGCATGAAGAATCAATGCTATCCTATCCTACGCTGGATACGTAGTTCTATGGGACTTCCGAATGATAAAAGACTCTAACCCAAGTCGGTACTCGATACTACTCCAAAAATAATTAATATAACTTTGTGCTCAATTCACCCACTACAAAGAATGGACTTCTTACATTACTTGAAATACTTTTCAAAACATGAGACATGTTTACCTTCTTGAAAACATGCACTTATGAAGTTATCTTTCAAGTCCAATAATTAACATTGGTACATATGTATATGTATATATATGAATAAAATAACATTAGAAACTCTTAAGTCTTTATGAAATAGAACCTTTAAACTTTTTCTCAAAACTCATCTTTACTTCCTCAAAAACTCAGTTTAAAACTCAAGTGTTGGCTTTGAAAACTTCTCAAGATTTATAATTTAAAATAGGGTTCATGCTGAATTATAGACATGAACAAATCAACTCAAGGATCTTAATAAAAATATAGAAACTCAATACTTAGGAATAGAATTTCAAAAGAATCAGGAATTCAAAAACTTAAAATCAACTTATTTCAAGAATACTCAAATCTAGGGGTAGAATCCTAGATTTCTTGTTTACTGATTTGAAAGTAGATGTAGGGCGTGAGGACGAACTAGTCCAACACTATGATACGCTTACGTACCTGGAAGAATAAGGTTCTTGAAGAATCTTGAAAAAGAACTTGATTAGAAGCCTTGAAACCCTAGCTTGAAGGAAAACTATCAAGAAAACCTTTCTTGAGATTCTTGAATTAGTTTCTTGAAATATCTATGACAAAAAATTATGATTTTCATTAGTGATTCATAATTGTATGGAAGAATTTGAGTTGGAAATAATGAAATTCTTGGAGAAGGACTTACCTTGAAGAAGAATCTTGAAAAAGATTGGAAGAATCTTGGATGGAGTCTTCTACTTTCATTTTTCCTTAGGGTTTTGTCTTAGAATTTGAGAGAGAAGAGAATGATGGATTAAAAGATGGAAATAGGATTGTTTAGGGCTTTATAGGAGTTAAGAAATCTGTTTTAAGGTTTTCCTAGTGGTATAAGGAGAAGAAAATTACCTTATTTAGAATTTTCCCGCGGCTAAAACGGAACTGCACATCACCAGTTACTAAAATATTCATAACTTTTTACTCAAAAATTGGATTGACGCGAAATTAGTGGCGTTGGAAAGAGGATTCAAATACATTTAATTTGATAGGTTATGGGCCATGTAATTCTTTATATTCTAAGAGATATGATTATTTGAAGTTGACCAAAAATAATCTTACATCAAAACTTAATCGGTAAGGAAGCTTTCAAATCAACTTTTTGCTAGAAGATTCTAGTGACCTTAATTTATATCCATAATCATTCCCACACTAAAGAATTTACCTTAACACCTAAGAAAAATTAAGAGTCACTCGGTACGACCTCATACGCAATTCAAGAATGGTTTGGGCTTAACTTAGAAATTTTTGGGGTGTTGCATGTTATGCCTCAATCGATTGTAGAACTAGGATCTTTCGGTTTCAATTTCCAAATGAGCCAGTTTTAGAATGGTAGGGTAGTAGCTCACTTCCCGTGGGTCGATTCATCTCTTACCTTAAGGCCAGAAAAATGATTTCCAAAGGGTATATGTATCATCTTGTTAGGGTTAAGGATTCAAACTCCGAAACCCCAACTCTTGAGTCAGTCCCAGTAGTAAATAATTTTCCATAAGTGTTTTCGGAAGATCTTCCCGGAGTTCCTCCTGAAAGGGAAATCGACTTCAGAATAGATCTTCTTCCAAATACCCAGCCCATTTCAATTCCACTTACAAAATGGCTCCAGTCGAGCTTAAGGAATTGAAAGAGCAGTTGAAAGACCTTCTAGATAAGGGCTTCATCAGACCTAGTATCTCTCCATGGGGTGCTCCAGTTTTTTTTGTTAAAAAAGAAAGATGGTTCTCTCATAATGTGCATTGACTATCGGCAGTTGAATAAAGTCAAAATCAAGAATAAGTATCCTATCCCCAGGATTGATGACTTGTTCGACAAACTTCAGGGTGCTAGTTTCTTTTCTAAGATAGACCTCAGATCCGGCTATCATCAGCTCAGAGTTAGAGATAGTGATATTCTAAAGACAACTTTCAGAACTCGGTATGGTCATTATCAATTTGTAGTTATGTCATTTGGACTAACAAATGTTCATGCAGCTTTCATGGACTTAATGAACAGGGTGTTGAAACAGTATTCAGACTTGCTCGTCATCGTCTTTATTGATGATATCCTCATTTATTCTCGGACTGAGGAGGAACATGCGACTCATCTGAGATTTGTTCTGCAAACTCTCAAAGATCGCCAGCTATTTGCTAAGTTCAACAAATGTGAATTATGGTTAGAGTCTGTTGCTTTCCTTGGTCATGTGGTATCCAACAAGGGGATCCGAGTGGATTCTCAGAAAATTGAGGCAGTACAACACTGGCCCAGACCCACCTCCAGAACAAATATCAGAAGTTTCATGGGTTTGGCCGGTTATTACAAGAGATTTGTTGAAGGATTTTCATCCATAGCTTCCCCATTGACCAAGTTGACTCAGAAGAAGGTCAAATTTCAGTGGTCAAATGAGTGTGAGAAAAGCTTCTCAGAACTGAAGACTAGGTTGACTACAACTCCGGTCTTGACTCTACCAGATGGTTCAGAGGGTTATGTAATTTATTGTGATACATCCAGGGTCAGCCTGGGTTGTGTGCTGATGCAGAGAGGTAAGGTCATAGCTTATGCTTCTAGACATCTTAAGGTCCATGAGAAGAACTACCCGACTCATGACCTCGAGCTTGCAGCCATAGTATTTTCCCTAAAGATTTGGAGACACTACTTGTATGTTGTTCATGTTGATGTATTCATAGATCATAAGAGATTTCAGTATGTGTTCACCCAGAAAGAGTTGAATCTTTGTCAGAGGAGATGGCTCGAATTCATCAAAGACTATGACATGAATGTGCTTTACCATCCTAGTAAGGCCAATGTAGTAGTTGATGCTCTCAGAAGGTTATCCCTGGGTAGTGTAGCACATGTTGAGGAAGAAAGGAAAGATCTAGCCAACGATGTTCACCAGCTTGCTCGCTTAGGAGTTTGCCTTACAGACACATCAGATAGTGGGGTGATAGTTCCGAATGGATCAGAATCTTCATTGATAGTGGAGATTAAGGAAACACAGGATGGTGATCCTATATTACTTCAGTTGAAAGGTGCAGTTCATCAGCAGAAAGTTGAGGTTTTCTCCCAAGGGGGAGATGGTGTGCTTCGTTACCAGGTCGCTTATGTGTTCCTAATATGGGTGAGTTGAGGTAGCAGATCCTTACAGAAGCTCATAATTCCAGGTATTCCATTCATCCAGGTGCCACTAAGATGTACCATGATCTACGGGAAGTCTTTTGGTGGAACGGCATGAAGAGGGACATAGTAGACTTTGTGGCTAAGTGTCCTAATTGTCAACAGGTTAAGGTAGAACATAAGAAACCAGAAGGTATGACTCAGGAGATTAACATTCCTACATGGAAGTGGGAAGTGATAAACATGGACTTAATTAAGGGTTTACCTAGTACTCGCAGACAGCATGACTCCATTTGGGTGATAGTGGACAGAGTTATTAAGTCCGCTCACTTCTTGGTTGTCAAGACTACATGTTAAGTGGAAGACTACGCCAAACTCTACATCAATGAGATAGTCAGGTTGCATGGGGTTCCCTTGTCTATCATCTCTAATAGAGGTCCTCAACTTACCTCTCGTTTCTGGAAATCGTTTCAAATAGATCTTGGTACTCAGGTAAATCTCAGTACAACATTTCATCCACAGACGGATGGTTAGGCAGAACGTACCATTCAAACCTTAGAGGACATGTTGAGAGCTTGCGTGATCGATTTCAAAGGTAGTTGGGATGATCACCTACCTCTCATAGAGTTCACCTATAATAATAGATTCCTTTCCAGTATTCAGATGGCCCCGTATGAGGCACTATATGGGCATAGATGCAGGTCCCTAATTAGTTTGTTTAAAGTAGGTGAAGCAGCCTTGATAGGGCTAGATTCAGTTCATGAGGCTATGGAAAAAGTTCAACTCATCAAAGATAGATTAAAGACAGCTCAGAGTCGTTAGAAGTCCTATGCAGATGTGAGCAGAAGGGACTTAGAGTTTAAAATTTATGATTGGGTCTTCCTGAAGGTGTCACCTATGAAGGGGGTGATGAGATTTTGCAAGAAAGGGAAGCTCAGTCCTAGATACATAGGTCCTTACAGAATCCTGAAAAGGGTTAGTAATGTGGCTTATGAGTTAGAGTTTCCAGAAGAACTAGCAGCGGTATATCCAGTCTTTCACATGTCCTTGTTAAAGAAGTGTGAGGGTGATCCGACATCAATAATATCATTAGAGAGAGTGGTTGTTAAGGATAGTCTCACTTATGAAGAGGTGCCAGTAGAGATTCTGGACCGTCAGGTTCGTAGATTGAGAAATAAAGAAGCTGCTTCAGTGAAGGTTTTGTGGAGGAGTCAGTCTGTAAAGGGAGCTACTTGGGAAGCAGAAGCAGCCATAAAGGCAACGTATCCTTATCTCTTTCCTTCCGATTCCTATTCAACTTGACGTAATAGTTCCTATCCAGTCTTTCAGTTTATTCTTGCATAAATTCAGTTTAGTATCATGTTCCTTACGTTATTCTTGCATTTCAATATATTTGCATGTTTGTGGAACTCAGTTCAGTTAGATATCAGTTTCTAGTACCTAGTGGTAGGGATTGCAGTTCCTTCCCTCCATACTCAGCTAGTTTAGACTTCATTTGAGGATGAATGTTCCCAAGAGGGAGATAATGTAACACCCCGGATTTGAGAAAGAGCCAATGCAGATTTTAAAAACTTGCAGGTGCCACCGACGAAGGCCAAACCATGACCCGTGGTTTGGGCCATGGATCATAGGTATAGTCTGTGGTTAGCCACCCAGAACCCCAGGAAAAATCATGACCCACGGCAGGACCTACGGACCGTAGATGGGACCACGATCCGTGGTCCAGGGTCCGTGGATTGTAACCCCCATCACCAAGTCTGAGACGCCATCTGACACCCTACCAGGATGGACAGTCGGTCAGTCCATGGTCCGTCGCTCGTGGGTCATCGATGGTCTTATCAACTATTAAGTCAGGTTCACTTTTGTCTTTTTCCCTATGCATTGGTCATTTAAACTACGTTTTTTAATACCTAAACTACATCGTTTTACTCAGTTTAAGCATAATAATCTAATCAGAACCTACCCAAAACCTCTATTCTCCAAAATCCATCGAACTTAGAGCAAAAAGGAGAAGAAAGAGGTGCCAGTTCTCTCAAGAATAGTCAAGAAGGTTTGCTTCAAGTTTCAGCCCTAAAATCGAAGAATTTCTCTGTAGATTTCATCACCAGGTATGTGGAATTTCACTAGTGGGTTCCTTTCATCCACTAGGTCCCTAGAATTCAGTCGGTTCCTTGATTCTACATATCTTGTCTAGATGTAAGATTTGTAAAATCTTGGATAAAAATTATTATGATTTCAGTTGCTATGGTTTCCATAATCTAAATATCATATTTTCTTGGTAACGTTGTTTAGTTCCTTGTATGAAACTCAGAATCCTAGTTTGTGTAGATTCTCTTAGTTCATAAATTACACTTTCAAGGTCAGTTAAATAGATAATTATGCTCCACATTTCGAATGTTACATTATCAGTATATATATGTTGCATTCTCAGATTGCATGTCAATATTTTGAGTTATTCAGTAATTCAGCATTTCAGTTAAATTTGTGTCATATACATATTCAGTTGGGAGTAGACTTAGCACCAAGTTGGACTAGGGTTCAGCGTACCCTCATAGTTCTAGAACTATGTGCCCCCCTAGGAGTATAAGTCCCCTCTGTTGGGCATTAGATTTAATGATCACGACAGTCATGCCTTTATACCCCTGGCAAGGTATATTGGGTCCTCTCAATATGGCATATTTATCGGACTCCACGTTTAGCTCACATGGTTTTACGTCGGTTAATAGTAGCTTCCACAATCAGACTCTTAGTGAATTTGACTAGGTTTTCAGTATATACTTCAGTATTCAGTTTAACATGTCATGTTCATGATTAGTACTTGGTCATTGCATTCAAATTAGCTTTTTAGTTATCTTTTCTGTATTTACATTCTTTCTCAGTTACAGTATTATTCAGTTATGCGTTGTTCAGCTTATATATGTTTGTTCAGCTTAGTATCTATATCTTGCATGCTCAGTACATTCAAAGTACTGACGCATACTCTGCGCTACATCCTTTCATGATGTAGGTTCAGGTACTCAGCATCCAGATTGCGCTGAGATCGATTCTCGATCCACACTCAGCAGCTTCAGTGGTGAGTCCTCACATTCCGAGGACAATAGACATGCTTTTATTTTAGTCTTTACTTTCTTTTTTTCAATTTTGTTAGAGTTAGCTGAAGGGCATGTCCCAGCAACTCAACTCAGTTAGAGGCTTTTCAGACATAGTAATAGAATCAGTTTGAGTTTATGAGTTTATATTTCAGTGTTATTAAACTCTTAGTATGTTTTATACATTCAGAGTAGATGGGCATTCTCCATTAGCTTCCGCATAGTAATTGTCTTATTCAATATTTTCGTATGCTTATGATATGCCAGACACAGGGTTAGCTTGGGGTCACTCGTGATCCTAGGTCCCGTTTTACGTCAACGGAGTAGCCTCGGGGCGTGACAACTTTAGGAAGTAGAACATAGTGGCAGAATTTTTAGCTAAAGGAGCAAAGAAGCAACTTTTGAAATATAAGATATAATGATCAAAAACACACCTGAAGTATCATTTTTTGTGAATTTCATACCAGAACCATCTTTTGTCCGTGTTTCCTACCTAAACTATCGCCAACAATTAATCAAATATCTAGACTATCTTGATGAATTGGTGTGAGGTGCTAAAGGAAAACCATTTCTTTTAATATTTTATTGTATTGAGAATACGACAAGTACAAGGCTAAAATCATATATTGTCAACAGAACATTGTGCTGGAATCTAATTTTGCACTGCTTGTGATGATTGAGTTGTTGCTATAATTTTATCCATAATGCTAGGTGATGGATCCCAACAACAAACGCAAGTGTAAGCGGTCATATAAGTAATAATGTGATTACAAGCATTCAGATGTCGAAATAACAGGGACTTATGATTAACTATTTACTAAATTAAACAAGTTATCATTATTTATTCAAGCTTTCAAAATATCAAGATTCGGGTGGTTGATGATTATACGAAAACAAGAAAATAATACAAAGTAAATATGTAGAGGTTGTTCACAGAGAATAAAACCTAAGGATACAACTTTGAGAGAGATTCCAGGATTACAACTTTGTTTTGCAATCATGTAAAGTATTTGATTTTACTGAGGATGTGAAGTTCAATACAATTGTAAATTTCATAAGGTTTTTGTGTGTTATGTGATGATATTAGTGTAGTAATATGTAAAAGTTTTTCTCATTCATAATTAATTTTCTAGTGGTTGAAAACATTAACCTACACCCTAATATCTTAGTTTTGTTTGGATGGTTGATACAATTTTGATAGAAGAAGTTTTGTAATGAACTAAAATTGCTCACAGACAAATTCTCATTAGTGATAATAGAATTACTTGACATAATCGGCTGATCTTGTTTAAATAACTCATGATATAGTTTTGGAAACATCATAAGGAGCTAATTCGTTAAACTCTAGGGAATATTAATTGATAGTGCAGGGACTGAATGCATATCTAGAACTGGAATATTTGTAATTCAATGAAAACCGTAAAACAACATAACTAATTTTGGTATTCGTTATTTAACTACTACCGTTTGAGCTTTAATTATCGAAAATCTCTTCAATTTTATGGGAATAGAAATTGACCCTTCAATTTGGTATTCTTCCCAGTAACAATCTATTTTCTCGTTTTTTCTAGTGTGATTCGGCCCCAAACTTGTTTTGGTTACTATATTTACATTTGATCACATTACATCATGTGAAAGTGTATCTTAAGCGTATCAAATTTTGAAGAACAATTATTTTTATTCCATCAAATGTTTAATTGTTTTAGATATGAAACAGGTTCATCATGATACAAAAAGCAGCATAGCGACCATAAGATGTACAGATTGTTGCAGAAGCGGTCTTGATGCTTTAAATCAATGTGTAGCCAATAATTCAGCTGGTTTTTTTAATGGAAATGTCTTATGGATAAGGTGACATGGCATAACCAGGCATGACACTTATAAGATAATAGTGGCGGAATTTCTTATGATAATGCTTCAGTCAATGTAATTGTCAAATAAAATAAGAAGGAGATCAACTGATCTCTAATATTATGGCCACAAACATCGAATTATTGGCCAAGAGATTCACGAAAAATGATCTAAAATGGGTTATAACGGTCAAAGTTGTGCAAATTGTCACGGGTAAATTATGCCTAGTAGATGATGCAATATTTAGATGCTCCTTCGATGCAATTTGAGGAAGTTAATTATATATGTAAGCAATGCTCAGAACAAATATCATTCTAGACCTACAAAGGTCAAAATTACAAGAGTCAATGGATACCACAACCGCAAGGTTAGTGTAACCAAGGGACTGGGTACCAGAACTGATGTAATTGGAGTCAAGGTTAATAGGGAAACAACAATAACTTCATAAATAAAAGTGAAAATTTGTATGTACCTCCTAGAGGGAAGATATATAACTCACAACAGTGGTGAATGATTCTTGAGAATGCTTTACAGAACTAAGAGAGGACATATGCAAAAATTTGCCCCATGCCTGAGATGGTGAACTCTCTACTGCCTCTATCCAAAAACATGAAATGCAAATGAGAGACATCGCAACAGAGCAAAACCTTCTCAAAAGGAGAAAATTCCAATAAACACTATTGATCCAAAAAATAATGGAAATGAGTATTTATCTCATTTCATGGAAATCACTACATGGAGTAGCTGGTTGCTCCCAAAAGAGATAGAAAAGTTGGAAGTTGTTGAACCAACTGTAGTTATTATTCCACTGATATGAAGAAGACACTAATTCATGGGATTTATTAAGAAAGATATTAGGATGTTGTAGACAAAAAGTACATCGCTACCAAATCAAACTTCAAACATTCACCCCTACAAGACTAATATATTGATTATATTAACAAAATATATAAAGAAGGGGAACATAATCCTAACCTCCAATTATAATGTTGGTTACACTTGTCAAAGAACAAATCGGTAAACCTTAAACCAAAGCTATGACGACTCTTCCAATTTACAGTAAACAAAGGAAACTTGTGAGTGTTTTTTTTCCTTTATCACTCAATGTTCGATATCTTAATAAATGCCTAGAGGGTGGTAGATTAATTTGAATTCACTGTATAGGAATCATTTATGGAGAAAATGCTCCTTAATGTGATTCTTAGACCTTGAATCTGAAACTTTTAATTAATCAAAAACGAATAGATCTTATCCATCTCACCATATATAACTCTTATTAATTAAGAATGGAAAAATTACGTGAGTTGGCAAACGTTACTACTTTATTATTCACTATGGTTATAGTTTCAATTAATTACTATGTGTGGTTATTGTTTAATATAATTAGCTATTAATTATGAGACCCACGAACGAATTGTATAATGAAAGAAAAAGAGACATTCCCTTATTTGAGTACTGATTTATACAAATCTATTTTTATCTCTCCTCTCTCCATTCTCTAATTCTCTCTTAAAATTACTCATACACATTGATTTTGAATTTTGAAATCTACTTTCTCCCTCCTAATCATGGCATCACAATTCAAGATAATCACCCAAATCGTGTTTCAACTCTTTTTTATTATTTTTCATTTGTATATGATTTATGCTTGTCTTCTTTTTTTTCTCAAAAATCTTTCTTTAGTCTTCAAATTTTCAGATTTTTTCAGAAAAAAATGGATGAAGGAACTCCATCCAAGAGGATTTCTAGAGGTATACCATTGGGTGTCAAATTTGTCGATGATCCACCATTGTTCTCGTTGGATCTAACTCAAGCATTCTAAGATATTGCAATATCTATTGTTAAATCTAGACCGAATGAAAAAACTAGATCCATTGGAGAGTTTGGATCCAAGCACTGAAATGACTCAATTAAGATGCAACAAATTTTAAATTTTTTTCAAGGAAAACATAGACGCGGAAAAGTTGAGGAAAAAAGTTTGATGTTTCAACAGGGATGAATCAATGGTATATGTATTTGTCATTTTTATTGTATATTTCCATATATAATATACAATTATTTATTTGTACATATATATATATCAATTGCATATACACAAAAAGGTTGTCAATTGTATATATACAAATAGTTGCCTACCATTTATCATTTGTATATCTTATACGATTGAATCTGTTAATAATTTTCTAGCATTTATTATTTGTATATATTATACAATTGAATTTTTTAATGATATTTATATACATTTTAATTTGTATATCAAATGATATATGTATTTTTCATTTTTAGAAATAATATATAATTACTTATTTGTATATATGCACCAGTTGTATATATACCAATAGTTCTCATGCATTTATCGTATGCATATCGATTGTATATGCTCATGGTAATTATGTACATTTTGATTTGTATATATCAAAGTTCATGATTTGAAATTAATTTTTTTTTGTTTCAAATGAATAACTAGAAAGGAAGAACTAAATCGAATTATTAGTTTTAAATCGGAAATTATTTGTTGTTGTATTATGGATGAAGAAATGAAACCAAATTTTGATTGTTGAAACCCAGTAAAAATAAAAAATCTGAATTTTAAGGGAAAATTTTATAGCTTGAAGAGTCCATTTTGGTTAGAAATTGTAAGGAAATATACTTAGCAAGAATAGTGGGATATTTTCTTTTTTAAAACTTATTTTGTCTCATCAATTAATAGATTAATTAACAATTATATTTTGTTACCGTCTTTAGCACTCATGTATTTATTTATTTATTAAATATTTTTTGTATAAATTTTTTTTAAAAAAAAGAGATATACAAATCTAATGCTCCATAGCAAACTAAACTATACTCATTGAGCGTAATTAGATAAACTATAACTATGGAGCATTATTTGCTTAAATCTGTTTGCCATATATGAAATTTACCCATTAAGAATACATGTTCTTCATTGAAGTTATAACATGTTTGTACAAAGGCATAGCTACAATGAAGAGATAGATAATGTGAGTTCTCCAAAAAAGAATACATAAACTTGAACATTATTGATTACTCACTATTTTTATCATATTATCAACAATAGAAAATTACTTATAACTACCCTATATTAACTTAATTCTATCATGTTCTATGGTCATCTTATATATGTATATGTGTGTGTATATATATGCTATAGTAAATAGTATTGATTATTTAAGCGAAAATTTGAATAATAAGCTTTGCATAAAATAATATTGCAGATTCTTTTGTGAATGTTTAATGTGGATCATCATATATATCTCTTATTCACATGAACCTATGAAGATGGTCAATGAAAAAATTTATTAGTTAAATTCAATAATGCATATATTTATTCAATTTGATGAAGTTCAATCATGTAATTAGTCGTATCTTTGTAATATTACCTTATAGACGATATTTTTTGTGAATTTTTCTTGTCATCTAACCAGATGTGTTTTGCACTTGTATTCCACGTTTAACTGTTTAGATGTCATATGAACATGTGAAGAGAACAACTACATATTATTTTTTAGAACTATTTTTTGTATATTAATTTTTATTTTATAAGTTATAACATAATAGAAGACGTTCTTGTTGTTGGCTCTCATATTTGACTTCTCGATTGAATGTTACATAAATCAAAGATAGTTATGTGACTGTCAATAGATAACTGAGAAAGGTTTCTTTTTTATTTTTACCGGTAAAACTAAAAATTAAAATTAAAGAATATATTCTATCTATGAAATCATATATATAATCACTTGTTTATCTTACACACAAAAAAAATATAGTGCATATACTTGTAAACGATTTTCAATTTATTCAACCAAACATGATTCGTCCAAGAAAAAATAACAACATCGTGTATCACATATATAGGGGCGGTATAATATTATAAAAAATTATTGGTCAAAAGTTAATGTAAGAAAAGATAAAAGATAGAAATAATTAATGTAATAACTATGAGAATTCATAATATTATAACTAAAGAATGTTAAAGAGTGTGAATAACGTTTGCAATAATTAGTAATAACAAATAGAATTTATAATGTTATAACTAAAGAATTAATGTGCAATAGTTGTATTTCGAATAAATTTTATACTTACATAAATAAATAGGACTTTTAATTAATGTTACTATTTTTTTTATAGTTATTAGATTTTAATTTAGTGTAGGGACAAAATGAAAATGTTTATTCTAAATTACTGCATATAAAATTTATTTTGTAAATGATAAATTTTAAATAATTCATATATTCACAAATTTTCACATTTGTTGTGAGTTTTTTTTTTTAAAAGAACTCGGAACAATTTAAAATAATATATTTTGAAGTTAGAAGATCTTGTTAACTTGATAGTACATTCGTGGCATATATAATACTTTAATTTAAATACAATATATATATATATACCGTTATTACAAGTCATATGAGTTTTTCTTCGTCTAAAATACTGAAATATTAAGAAATAGTAAATAAGTAAAACAAAAGGGCAATGTTTATATAGTAATAACTATTTTGAAGCAAACTTCCTAACATTCTAAATCACATAAGTAACATTGATAAATAAAGTCATTATTTTGTCTTGAGCATCAAAAAAAAAAATTGTGACAATTTTCTAGGTCTTGAAAAGTTTAATAACTTTGGAAAAAGATGTTCAGAAACATATATTTACATCACAAGATAAATTGTTAACAAAAACAAATAAATTTAGACTACATTATGTTAAGTTCATATATTGGAACATTACATACTAATGTATATATATTAAGCAAAAACATAATTATTATATCATCAAAATTATTATCCTCAAGCACTCGAGGTTATGGAATATACCATCTTAGGCTAGAACAATTTACTTCATCAGAACAGTAGTACTTCATATTGCTAAACTTCAAACACACTCAAAGAAAATTAATCACACGAAATATTTTAAAATGCAAGAAGAAGAAGAGTAGAAGATTAAAAAAATTGTGGTGGAAAATGAGAAGAAGCCCCTCTATTTATAGTGAATAAAAGTAGTATTAACAAGTGTTTTTTGTGTCTTATCTGAAAAGTCATGACCTTTCCGAGAAGTCACAACCCTTTGGAAAAGTCACAACTTATTGAAAAAGTCACAACTCTTTGGAAAAGTCACAACTTATTGAAAAAGTCACAACTCTTTGGAAAAATCACAACTCATCAAAAAATCACAAACCCTTCGAAAAAAGTCACAACTTATTGAAAAAGTTACAACTCATCAAAAAAGTCACAACCTAAGTTAGGGATATTATATTAATTTAACATTCAAGTTAGGAGTTAATGATTTTAAGGTAATATAGATATAGATATATATACACACACAGACTAGTTTCTGGACATGTGCTTTGCACGTGTGTTCCATGTAAATTTATATAGATATGTTAGAATGACTAAAATGATATGAAAACATATACGTAAAGAGCAAGTATTGAGTAGTATAATACAAAAATTATAAATAATTCTCTAATAATATAACCAAAAATAACCAAATGAAGGGCATATTTTGATGTGTCAAATTAATTCTTTTTAAGCAACCAATCGTAACGTTTGACCTTTCGTTAGCGAGCTTTCAATAAAGTCACAAATGGCTAATTTGAGCTCAAATAAAAATATATACTTACGACAATAAAGCATTCATAGAAAACTAAATTAAGAAGTCTAATAGAGAAAAAATACACAAAAAATTAGTGAAGGAAATAAATACAATGTATATTTCACGACCCAAGGTACACCCTAGAAGTAACATGGCTTATAGGACCCCGAGAGGCCCTACACAAGCCACTTAGCATGCATAAACAAGATTATAGAAAATCAAGAGATTTAAAACAATATTTCATATCAAAAAAGTTTATAAACGAAGCAGAAGTCTACATAGTCTCAATAGCCATCTATTTCATCAAGAGTGACCGGGATGTAACCCTGGCATCACGTACAATATCTGAAAGTAAAGACTGAAAGCGATAAAAGGTTTGGTCCTAGAAATATAAGGACTCACCACTACTAAGTATGATCAAAGTGACTTCTAGCCACTGGGATGAGAAACTGGAGCGTCGGACCCTACATTTGGGAAACAATGTTGGCAAGAGTGCATTAATACAAATATGTACCAAGTATGATAGCAATGCATAGAGATATAAATCATGCTAAAAAGGACCTTTTCATGCTCATGCAAAGACCAAGTGGGGGCTGATGTGAGGCTAAAAATTCACATATTTAATCATTATTTATCTCATATTTAATTTTTTAATTATCTTTTTTTAGCATAAATTTTATGAATTATTCTTATGTTGTGTATTTTATTTGTAGGATTAAAATGGTGTGAAGATGAAGAAATTTGGAGCACAAATAAATTAAAAACAAAAAATCTCAAAAGAAAATTAAGCAGGCAACTTAATGGATTAAATTAAATAAAATAATATATTTATGTATATAAGGAAAACGGCGGCTGCAATTGATAAATTTCAAATTTGCTGTTTGTTGTACACGTGGCAGCAGCTGGAGACCCTCTTAATTGATAGGCGGTAGCAGTAACAAGAATTAAGGCGGTGCAGTTTATTTCTAATTTAATTGGGTTTTGATTTCCTAATTTGTCTGGAACTTAATTATTTTATTTAGGGTTTCTATATTTATAAATAAGGCATGCAAAATTATTCTTAGGGAGCCAAGAATCAAGAAACAATACACAATATAAATTTTCCTATAGCTTAGGAATTTTGAAAGAGCCGCCGTGGAAGAAGGAGAATTGTGGTTTATTTTTTGTTCTCCTTTATTATTTATTCGTATTCGTGATTAGTTAAAGATAATTTAGCTATTGTTCTTAATTTTTTCTGATTAACACAAGCATAGTTATTTTAAGAAATTTTGATTGTGTTTTTGAGATAATGAGTAACTAAATTTCATAAATAGGGTTGTGGGAATGATGATGAATTATTAAAGTAAGTTTATGTACAAAGTGATTCTTGAATGATTTTTATGCATGTATTGTTAATCCTTTCGTTTAGAATGCTTTTTAACAGTGGCCAACGTTAGAACTCGTCTCGTTCCTACTTGTCTTACCAAGGAGGTAATGAATGAGAAAATGATTAAACAATGGAGATTTAGTTAAGGATTTGCTGCGATCTAATAGCCTGACCTTAATCAATTGATGTGAGGGCTAGTACCCAACTCAATTGACGCGAGGGCTAATCCAGGATTAAAGGTAAGGGTTAATAAAGTACACACCCGTAGACGGACCAAGTTGTGTGGTGAAATTCCCTACTTGGAGGACCAATCACTTAGGGATACCTAACTTATCAACCTTGCATGCTAAAAATTGAAATAGATCACTAGTACAATATTCTTGCTATTTTATGAAATCATGGGGAACACATTCCTAGTTATTTCTAATAATCTGAATAAAAATAAATACTTAGTTCAAAGCTATTTTTATTCTTTTTATTTTTGTTTCAATTTAAATCCCCTTTTTTTGAATAACGACTACCGAGTTAAATATTTGCTATTGACAATATTCTTCCATATTCTCTGTGGGATCGACCCCGACTCATAGTTGGGTAAATATATTGCATACGATCGTTTATATTTCTTTTCAAGAAGTATATTGATTTTATTTAAAAAAGAAAACGACGGATTTTTAAGAATCGCCACTTAATTTTTGAAGTAAAATTAAGAAAACAAACTTTTTCAAAAGATTTAAAAACAGAAAATCTAATGAAAATATTAAAGGGTTCGAGGTTCATATTAGCATTTCGAGAAGGGTTTGAAAGCACCCGAAATGTCCGCTAATATGCGGTTATTCGGTAATTAACTATTTGGCTAATAGGCATGCTTAAATAAGTTGGGAAAATAAAGAATTTTAAAAGTTTAAAAATAATCCCAAGGGGAAAGGGAAATATTAAGATCCTATTGAAGTTAATTATCTTTTGCAAATATGCTTTTAAAGTCAAGAAAAAGAGCGCTTAATTTTTAGAAAATTAGTTCGAAATGGCTATCCGTTGGGAAAATTAAATTGCAACAACCTTAAAACTAATTAAATAGACAAACATGCGAATAATGATAAATAAGCAAGTATAAAACATAAGTAATAAAGAATGGGCCCAAGTCTGGCTTTCTGTCCGCCTGGGCCAGCACTTGGGCCTGATTTCGTTTTGGGCCTTTGGCCCATTTAAGTCAGTTGCACCTGTCCTAGTCTAACATAAAAAAAAAAAAAAAATCCTTTGGAGCCTAAGGCCCAATTCTCCCACCTGTCCTAAACTCTAACAATATGATAATAAACAAGTGGGCTAAGGCCTAATAATAACAAAATACAATGCTGAAAAATTGGGTGAGCTTTTGGCCCATTTCTATTGCGATATACAACATATAAAACTTCTGTATATCGTTGTATCACACAGTATACAGTGTATGCGGTGTATATTTTCAGCTCCGGGACCTGTACGCCGAAATCATGGACTTATTCTTCAATTTTTCCTGCTGTTTGACTCAATAGAGGAAGGATTTGAGCCTTTACGGCTCTCTCGAAATGCAAAGGAGGAGGATGAGTTCATAGTGAACTCGGACAGATTTCACATGCAACGAAAATGATGATAAGAATCAGTCAAAGGCAAATGACATGAAACAAATAACAAATTACTGAAAGAACTTTATCCAAAATATTTAGATAATGAAAATAAGATAATCAATACCCCAGGAATAACAAAGAAAAATAAAACAAATTCCAAGGTGAAATTCAAAAGGGCAGTGAACAACTAAACTATCTATTAATACGATCATTCAACAATTATCTCATGGCACATGCTATTTGATCCTTTTCCTGACAAAAAAATAAATAAACATCTAATTCGTAAATCCTATTGAACTCAAATAACATCGAGGGATATTTTTAGCAAATTAGAGCATTCTCAAATAAATCATTTTGACTCCCCTTCCAAATAGACTATGAGAACGGACCATGAACAGAACGAACTCTAATGGCTAGCTAAATTTATATTTTAAAAGCTTGATTAATTTGGACAGAGACATTCCCACTACTCTTTTAAACTTTCAAAGGCAAATTGTAAACATATACAATAGGTAAAATAAAAAAATAAATAAAAAAGAATGTACTATTTAACGAGATGAGCTTTCCAAACCAATCATAACAACAAGATACGAACAAATAATGTCAAGACTGGGACGAGAAAAAAACTAAATGATAGCATTATCGACATCAACCCATCACTATCCTAGCTCCTCCTTTTTAGAATAACATAGCCATAACACACCCTCTCCAAAAGCTATAAACAACAAACAATTCTTTTTAAAACTAAAATGTGGACGAAATGAAGACACGGACATGATTCAAGCAAAACCTGCTATTGAAGGACTATCACGAGAGCAAGAAAAATGGAGAAAAATGAGTTGTTGCATCCAATGAACAATAGATACAACAACATTCAACCTCTAATATTAAAGCTTCCGAGATTCTTCCTTATTTTAAGAAGAAAACTACACTAACAGTAGTAAAAGCAAACAAAGTTTTTTTTTTTTAGAAACTTAAGGGACAAGGAAAACAAGAGAATAAATATTCAATAGTATTCAAACAAACATACGAGAAGGAAGATAATGAAGCAGACTCAAATCAAGAATCAAGGAAACCAAACCTCTAGATACAAAACAATAAAAACCCGAATCAACATTGAAGAACGAGTCATTCAAGAAAAAAATGTATAGCATATTAAAACTACCCATTTGCAGCTACAAATAGCAGTGACACAATGGGGCACATCAGAAATAGAAGAGGACGGAGAGAAGATTATGGCAAAGAACGTTACCTTTTTCCGGACAGCGGACTGAGACGAGACGAGCGAGTTGAGAACCTTTCCAGACCACAAACAAGGATTCCAAAAACTCGGGCGAGCTCCGACGATGCGTGAAAGAAGAAACAAAGCTAAAAGAAACCCAAATCCTTTTTTGATGCTCACAGAGAAAGCTTTTTTTGTTCAAGTTTTAACTCCCTATTAGCAACCTCAAAATATTTCTCTATAACTATGGCTCTCTATATATCAACTTTCACCAACTTTTTTCCAACCCTTAATAAAGAAGAAGAGGAAGGTTTATATAGCTGAAAATTAGGGTTGGTTTTGGGGGGCAAAGAGTGAAAGAAACGGATAAGAATCAGGCCCAACAATTTCAAAATCGAATTTCTTCCGAAATCAGCCCATTTAAACACAAAATTCTCATTTTTTTAGCAAGCAATCGAGTGAGGTGGAGGGATAAGATTGATCTCATCATCCTTGAGTGTCCTCATGGCTTCAATCCCGCCCAGCAAGGATGAATCTGCAGGTATGAGCGTACTGGTTCGGCGTTGTTGTACGAGCAAAGGAGGAAGACGCAGAAAAAGTTGTTGCGTAGCTGTGTAATCCACCGTGAGTTTCTTTCCGTGTAATTTCACTCTGCTGCATGCTTTTCCATGAACTCATTTTTGCGCGAGGGAGGCGAGGCGCGTATTGGGTCAGGTGGACTCATTCACGCGTTGCTGTTAGCGCCATTTGAATTGCTTCTGTGATGCTGTTGTGAAGACAGCGTTGGTCGTTGTTCCTTTTATGAACGTTATGTTGACATTGAGAATCTTTTGGGTTTCTTTGTTTATGAAGAGATTTGGCCGGTTTGGAGAATTGGATTGGGCTGCTGATTGGTGAAAGAATGGGCTTGGGTATTGAGTGCTGTTGAAAAAGGGAAATTGGGCTTAAAAAGTGGCCCAATTTTTGGGTCCTTAAGAATTGGAGGCTAGGATAGAAGTGGCTAATTTTGCAATTACAATATAACTATTGAATTACAATTGTAATCAATTCAACTTGAAAATTTAGCCAAATTAATTTAATTGGCGAATTCGGCCAAAATCTAAAGAAGACGAATTTATATAAATTAATTAGTGAGCTTCTTAAACTTAACGAAATAAAATAATCAACTTGATTTAAAATACAAACTAATCGATTCGAAATTGTAATTATGATTTAAACTAAATTAACAAAGCACTTAGCTAAAACTGTAAAATCTTTTGACATGATTTTCATTTATAAAATATACTAGTTATATATAAAATTATATATATATATACATATACACATATATATATATTTATTATTTAAAATATTTAAAACATTATGAAAAGTGACTAAAATTCTTAAAAGTAATTGGAAATATTTGAAATTTGTAAAGCTAATTATTTCAAATTGTTTGAAATTAAAGAAGCTTCAAAATTAATTCCTATCGGGGAGGGTCAAAATTGGGTGTCAACATATATTTGGACGTTATCAAGGACCTACGGTCCGTGGGTTAACCTACGGACCGTCTTGGTCAGCCGTCGATGGTTTCAAAGACTTGTTCTCTAGGCCTTCGAATGACGGGACCCATGTACGGTACATGGCCTCCGTGGTCCAGTTGAATTTTCTTAAAATCCCACTAAGTCTGAGACTCACCTACGAGGCCTACCTACTGATCATGGATATGACAACGGCCCGTCTTGGTGAACCGTATAAAAGTACTGGAACTTTGACACTTTTGGGAAATTAGGACTAGCCAACCACGGCTCCGCCTACGGACAATGTGACAAACCATGGACCGTCGGTGGTTCCGTCGGTACTAGCACCAGATTCTAAAAAATTGAAATTTTCTCCTTTTTTGAATCTAAGGTGTTACAATATCTCCCTCTTGGGAACATTCATCCTCAAATGGGATTGAAGACATCTTAAGGAAGGTAGGAACTCAACCTAACAACCCAATATGTATGCAATCACAAAAATGCACATATTCGAGGAGGAAACATCAACTCCAAGCTAACGCATTTTCAAAACATCATTTCATATTGTCTATATGCAACCCATACTCAAATGCACATAAATATGAAGAAATTAATCAACTAACTAGTTTTTCTCAAAAGTAAGCTTTTTCATTAACATGCATAAATGAGGAAATTCTGGGAATATCTAAGACACATGACACCAAAAGAGTCAACCATCAGGAATTGAATACCTCAAGCTAGAGTAGGGACTGAGAGAAAGAGATGAGGATAACATGACTTTCCGGTCTAAGATCTCAACAAGAACATCTTCATAAGAAAGGCTATCCTTTATGTCAAGACTCTCCAATGGCACTATAGATGTCGGATCACCAACACATTTTTCAACAAGGACATATGGAAAACCAGATGCACCGATGCCAAGTTATTAGGCAATTCAAGTTCATAAGAAACCTTACCAACACGCCTCAAAATCTGATATGGGCCTACATAACGAGGACTAAGCTTCCCTTTCTTTCCAAATCTCATTACACCCTTCATGGGTGAAATTTTCAAGTAGACCCAATCATTCACATCAAACTCAAGATCTGTTCTTCTAACATCAACATAGGACTTTTGTTAACTTTGAGCCATTCTTAACCTTTCTCTAATAAGCCGAACCTTCTCCATAGCCTCATATACCAACTCGGGACCTATCAAAGCAACTTCACCCACTTCAAACCAGCCTATCAGAGATCTACACCTCCTACCATATAGAGCCTCATATGGAGCCATACCAATACTGGAGTGATAGCTATTACGATACATAAATTTCATCAAAGGCAAGTGATCAACCCAATTACCCTTGGAGTCAATTACACATACTCTAATCATATCCTCCAAAGTTTTGATAGTACGCTCCGCTTGCCCATCGATTTGTGGATGAAATGTCGTACTAAGCTTAACGCGAGTTCCCAGACCCTTTTGGAAAGATTTCCAAAACTGAGAAGTGAATTAGGTACCACGATCGGAGATAATGGAAAAGGGCACTACATGCAACCTAACCATCTCCCTCAAATGCAATTTAGCATAGCCCTCTGCCGAATAAGAAACCTTGACGGGAATGAAATGAGCTGACTTCGTCATTCGATCTACTATAACCCAAATTGAGTCAGGGTGTCGCTGGGTGCGAGGAAAACAACCAATGAAGTCCATATTCAAGTGTTCCCACTTCCAAGTAGGAATACTGATATCTTGGGACCTCCCGGTTTTTGATGGTCAACTTTCGCTTGTTGACAATTAGGACACTTAACCACAAATTTTGCAATATCCTTCTTCATCCTATTCCACCAATAGACCTCCCGCAAGTCGTGGTACATCTTGGTGGCTCCTAGTTGAATGGAATATCGAGAACTATGGGCTTCTGATAGGATCTGATCCCTCAAGTCATCTACATTGGGAACAGTCAAACAACCTTGATAACGAAGAACACAATCTCCCCTTTGGGAGAAATCCTATACGGATTTTCTAAGCACCACTTCCTTCAATTCAACTAAAGTCAGTGGGAGTTCCTTTTTGATGCCCATTCGGATCAAGACCTTGCTTGGCTTTCACATCTACCACAAATGATGATTCTAAACCATTTTAAATCATAACACCACCTTTGGTGGAGTCTACCAATTTAAAACCCATCCGGGCCAATCTATGAACATCTGGAACTAACTCCTTCTTACTATCCTCTACATGAGCAACACTACACATTGTCAATCGACTAAGAGCATCCGCCACCATATTTTCTTTACCAGGTTGATAGAGAACACTCATATCATAGTTCTTTAGTAAATCAAGCCACCTTCTGTGGTGAAGATTTAGATTCTTTTGATTAAACACATATTGCAAACTCTTGTGGTTGGTAAAGACATCGACATGGACACCATATAAGTAATGCCTCAAAATTTTCAAGCAAACACAACCGCCGCTAGTTCTAAATCATTGGTAGGATAGTTGTTTTCATGCACCTTAACTTGCCTTGAGGCATAGGCAATGACTTTTCCATTTTGCATAAGGACACATCCTAACCCAATTCTTGAAGCATCACAATAAACAACCAAACCATCGGTTCCTTCCGGTAAAGTCAACACTGGAGCAGAAGTAAGTTTATGTTTCAATTCCTGAAAACTCTTCTCACAAGCCTCTGACCATAAGAAGTTAGCTTTCTTTTGGGTCAAAGTCATCAATGGAGAGGGAATTGGCAAAACCCCTTCCACAAACCTTCTATAGTAACCGGCTATACCCAAGAAACTTCTTATATCCGAAGGGGATAAAGGGTCTAGGACAACTCTTTACTGCATTCGTCTTCTTAGGATCTACCTCTATACCCTTTCAGGAAACAATGTGATCAAGAAAAGCCACAAACTTCAACCAAAACTCACATTTACTAAATTTTGCAAAGATTTGTTGGTCCTTGAGGACTTGCAACACAATCCTCAAATGATAAGTATGCCCATCTTCACTCCTTGAATAGATCAATATATCATCAATGAACACAATTACAAACATGTTAAGGTATTGCCTAAACACCCTATTCATCAAGTCCATAAAAGCGGTCGGAGCATTAGTCAAACCAAAGGACATCACCATAAACTCAGAATGACCATACCGAGTTTGAAAAGCCATTTTCAGAATGTCATCTTCCATCACCCTCAATTGGTGACAACCCAACCGGAGGTCAATCTTAAAGAAGTAACTTGCTATTTGTAGTTGGTCAAGAAAGTCATCTATCCTTGGGAGAGGATACTTATTCTTAATGGTAACCTTGTTCAACTGACGATAGTCAATATACATATGAAGCAAACCATCCTTCAAACAAACAAAACTAGAGCACCGCATGAAGAAATACTTGGTCGGATGAAACACTTATCCAACAAATCCTTCAATTGCTCTTTCAATTCATTAATTTCAACCTGATCCATTCGGTAAAGAGGAATAGAGATAGGTTGCGTATCTGGGAGAAAGTCAATACTGAAGTCTATTTCCTTTGGGAGGAATACCAGATAGATCATCCGGAAATACTTCTGAAAACTCATTTACAATGGGGACAAACTCAAGAGTAGGGCTTTTGGAATCCGTATAGCTCACGCTAACTAGATGGTATATGCAACCCTTATAAATCATCTTTCTGGCCTTAAGATAAGAAACAAACCGACCTTTTGGTATAGAATTTCCCCCATTTCTACTCTATGATAGGCTCATTTGGAAAATGAAACTTGACCATTCGGGTTCTACAATCAATAGAAGCATAACAATAATGCAATAGATTCACCGATAGGAGTAGAGACAAAAAACTGATCTAACAACACATCCGGAAGAATCTCAAACTCAGAGACACATATGGCGTCACAAAAGACAAGGTGGCACCGGGATCAACCAAAGCATAAACATAAATATGAAAGACTTTCAACATACTGGTTACCACATCGGAAGAACCCTCTTGCTCATGACGAGTCTAAAGTGCATAAAATTTATTTTGCTTCTGACTCCCACTAGGACCGGATGGAGGATTAGCTTGATTCCGTCGATGATTATCTCCCTCATTCTCAGCAGCCGAGGGACAATCCCTTATCTTATGATCCATCTTACCATAACCAAAGTAAGAATTCAAATCGGCTAGACATCTACCCTCATGTTTCCTTCCACACTTAGCACAAGTACGCAATGAAGATCCACTACCGTTTCCTCCTTGAGGCTTAGGGTTGGACACCATATCTTTGTTGAACTTAGGTTGGGCATTGGAAGAGCCTTTACCAGAAAACCTTTGTCAAAACTTAGAAAGACCATGCCCATCGGACCTCGAATATGAAAAATCACCATCACCGGTCCTTTCCTTCTTCACCTCCCGAGACCTTTCCTAAAGTTTGTCCTCTTCTATTTGTTGAGCATGAACCATAAGACGAGAGATGTCCATATCATTGATAAGCATGGCAGTATGACATTCTTTAACCAGCATCTCAGACTCACGGGAAACAAACTTACTCATCCTTGACCTAGGATCGGCAACCATAGTAGGAGCATACCTAGACAATTGTGTGAACTTCAAAGCATATTCCTTCACACTCATGTTTCCTTGACGAAGGTTGATGAATTCAAGTACCTTTTCCTCCCTCGTCTCAAGGGAAAAGAACCTATCAATGAAAATAACCTTAAATTTTTCCCAATCGAGAGGACCCGCATCAACTGCCCTCCCTTCCTTCCATTGGTTGAACCAAACTTGAGCAACACCTTTAAAGTATTAAACAACCAATTCTGCTTTTCCACTAGCGTCACTTTCATAATCATCAACACCTTATATACCTCATCAATGAACTTTTGAGGATCTTCCTCAACCTTAGAACCATGAATTTCCGGAGGATTCATCCTAGTATGTCCCTCACTCTAGATGCCGCCGTACCAACATTTGGTTCACAAGGACCAGAACCTCTCTATTGGCTTGAGCCATCATAGCTTGATCCAACACTTGGAAAGCAACTCTAAATTCTACATTAGTCACTTGCTCTACCAAAGGATCGATTGGAGCCTGAAGAGCTTGAGGAGGAGCCGTTTGTTCCACGTTCTCGTTCACATTTCTCCTAATATAAGCTCTTAAAGGTGCCATTTCCTGAAAAGCATTGGACACAATTTAGTAGAAGGGACTTATAGAGTTACACTCTATCACATGACTTAGAGTAATGAAAGAAGTGGAGTTTTCTAATCATCTTATAGCTTCTTATTCATAAATGTGGCGCGCTTCACACTTATGAACAAGACTCTACTCGACGTGGCTTATGAGACATCCTAGGACCTTTCTAAACCTTGTGCTTAGATAGAAAGTTTGTCACTACCCACGGTACACCCTAGGAGTAACATGGCGTATAGGACCCTGAGAGGCCCTACACAAGCCACTTAGCACACATAAACAAGATTATAGAAAATCAAGAGATTTAAAACAACATTTCATATCAAAAGAGTTCATAGACGAAGCAGAAGTCCACATATTCTCAATAGACATCTATTACATCAAGAGTGACCAGGACGTAAGCCTAGCATCACGCACACTATCTAAAAGTAAAGACTGAAACCGATAAAAGGTTCGGTCCTTGAAACATGAGGACTCCCCACTACTAAGTATGATCAAAGTGACTCCTAGCCACGGGGATGAGAAATTGGAGCGTCCGACCCTATATTTGAAAAACAATATAGGGAAGAGTATGTGTTACTACAAATATGGACCAAGTATGATAGCAATGCATAGAGATATAAATCATACTAAAAAGGACCTTTTCATTCTCATAAAAAGACCAAGTTAAAACCATAATAAAGGGTTAGAAAACATCATAATCGTCATGGTCAGATGCAAGTAAAACTCATCCTTGAACACTTGTGAAATAATTCTTGAAGTAACCTTAGTTCATCATTTTTTTTTGTGGGAAATTAGCCTTAACCGACATAGAGACCATGCGAGCTATAACATGGAATACGATGTCTACACCACACCAAAAAGAGGTGTTCTTACTTGCAAAGGCAAGAACCATGAACTTCTAGCTTGTGTGGATCCATTTGCTAATGTCTATCTAGACAACCTATGTTGGCACATAGTTATGGGACACGGGTAATTGCCACTTGTCCACTCGGTACTAAGCTTAATTCCCAAGGAATAGTTATCAATCATATTCATCTTATCTTTAAGGGACATGGGTAATCGCCTCTTATCTTTTACTATGGGGACATGGGTAATCACATTTTGTCTTACCATTAGATGACATGGGCAATTGCCTCTTGCCTCATAATTAGAATAGCTCCTTAACTTTGATTCATTTTAGGTGAGAAGACCTTTCAACCTTAGAGTCCTGTATGTGAGAAATCCTTTCACATTCATATGTGAGAAATCCATTCACAATAATTAACAACAACAATCAACATTTATGCTTTAACTCTCAAAGAAACTTACATCTTATTTCATCAATGTCATAAAAACATGCATATTTCCATAATACACCTTTCATAGTTCAAAACCTACTTTCAATCATGAAAATCTTAGAAAAGATGGGTTTAGCATGGGTTCATGGGGATTCATCATAAAAATGTAATCTTGTCAATTCATGCATAATACTTCATAAACAATCAATTATATCAATATTGAAAGGAACCTATAACATAGAAGCAAACCCTAACTTCAATTGGGAATTTCTAACTAAAAAACTGGGAATTTAGGAACTCTAAGGAGGAAAGGGCTCCATAGATGAAGACTATCATACCTTAGAGTTAAAAGCCCACAAGCAATGCTGAATTGGAGACTTGACTTGAAACCCTGGTCTTCTTCTTCATGCTTTTATAGAGAGAAATATTTGGCGAAGAACTTTGATCAACTTTGGGAATTTAATAGAATGAATTCAATTGTGGAAATTTGGGGGTAAAATGTTTATATAGGGTTTCTAATAGAGGGTAAAATGACATGGTATTGAATTAAAATAATCAGGAAAAGACCCAAAAGCCCTTCTTTAATACCTCGGATTTCAAAAAAAGAAAATTTCAGTTTTTCCAAGAAATCTGGTGCCAGCACAGACGGAGCCACCGGCGGTCCGTAGGTTGGATCGTGGTTGGAAATACCAAATTGAGTTGAAATGTCTAGTCCCAGTACTTTTTGACGGTTCACTGGGATGGTCTGTTGTCCTATCTACGAGTCATAGGTAGGTCTCGTAGGTGAGTTCCAGACTTAGAGAAATATTAGAGTCAAAAGTTGAGACCTACGGCCGAGATGTACGGCCCGTAGATGCACCCACGGATTGTACATGGGTCTGTCGTTGGGTGTCCAAAATCAGTGGTTTCTAAACCCATCGATGGTCGACCAGGACGGTCTGTAGGTGGACCCAAAAACTGTAGGTCCCTACCATAGCCCCACCTACGGACCATGTGTCAGACCACGGGCCGTCGGTGGTTCTGTCGGTACTTGCACCAAATTCTGAAAAACTGAAATTTTCTCCCTTTTTAAATCTGAGGTGTTACAGTATACATACATCTTAAGACTTTGATCAATAATAAGATAAATAAAATATTAAATACAAAATTAATATATAATTTTTCAAGTTCTTATCGACTCTTTCTCCCATATCCTATTAAAATTCAAGAGTCTTCTTCATCTACTTTAACTATAGAATAAACATGATAACCTTGGTAGGGGTTTCATGAAACAAAAAGGCTGAATTTATTTAGAAAGAACTAAGGGAATTTCAAAAGATATCTTAAATTTTTAGATTAAATATTTAGAGGTTATGGATATTTGTAACAACCCGAACCGTCGTTATTTAGGAAAAGAAAAATATCAGGGAAAATTGGGCCGATCAGCCTGCCAGAGCGGGCCAGATGTCGCCAGGGCAGCAGCGCTCCAGCGGGACTGACCCCGCCAGAGTGGATGGGCGAGACAAAACTTAAAGAACGGGAAGTCTTATTTTCTCCTTTTTCCAAAAACACCAAAAAGAGGCGAGGATCACCCAAGAAACCCTCAAAAAGCTGCTCTAAGCTTGGGAAGGGAGAAGAAAGAGGTTTCTAGCGAAAAAATGTCGATAGCTTGCGGATTTCTGGTCAAATCCACCGTCTCATTGTTCGGAAGCCTGGATTGGAGCTATAATCTCTCTGCGACTACTTGGCGCCCAAGTAGGCTAGGCTTATTAATTGAGTAGTTTATAAATCCGTAATTCACTATGTATAATATTGGTATTGACGGTAGAATTCATGCGTTGTCTTTCATACACCGAAAAAGAGATGATTGTACATGTAATCCTAGGGGTTACATCAGAGGTATTCCATAGTAGGAAGTCTTATCCCGTGAACTAGGATTAGATGATGGTTTGACTTCGTGCTTGTGTGATATAAACATGTTAATGGCTTTGTTAAATGCATACATGTGTGGGGTTAAATTTTATGAAGTGAACCTAAGGAAAAGAATAAATATGTACAATTGCATGCCATGAACCTAATACTCGATTGTATGATTATAAGTATGTTCGTTATGGGTGTGATTGTGCTGATTGGATCGGTTGTCACGTACCAACACACATACATACATTGGATCGGGTATCACGTACCGACACATAATGTATCGGGTGTCACGTATGGACACACATACATACATTAGATCGGGTGTCACGTACCGACACACATACATACATTGGATCGGGTGTCACGTACTGATACACATATATGCATTGGATCGGGTGTCACGTTCCGACACACTAACAGTTTGCGTATGGGTTCCATGAGAGGACCATTTTGTTTTCACATCGATGTGTTATTGAGAATGTAGAATTGTACATTGCTTCTGAATGATAACTGGATTGGGAATTATATATGTATATGCATGGTTTTGCGGTGTCCTAAGGTAATTGGGTATATCTCGTAATGAATGAATTGTGAATGGTCAGGCCCAAATCGGGATGTTGTATGGTAAGTGGAAGCCCATGGTCCATGTGTTACTATGTCTTACTTAGAGAGGTGGTCATGTGTATTGTTGTTAAGAAGTAAGGGTGTGTCATGAGTGGTTGGCTGGGCTGGTAGTAGTTATATCTAGAATCTCATTCGAGAGACAGAATGGTTAAGCTATGATCAAGAACGGAACGAGTAACGGGTTAGATTCAAGTGTACTAGTATGATTAAGTATCTGGGAATGGTAAGGGCGGGAAAATATAAAGGTGGAGGAATGAATAGTCTTATTGAATGTTTCTTGCTAGTCGATTTCTTATATTATGCAGTGGGTATCGGGTTGACCGATGATGCCTACCAGTACGTGTGGTTGTACTGATACTACTCTTGCTATGCCTTTTTGGCATAGTCTGATTGCAGGGTCAGTGATGTTTCATAGGTGAAGACGAAGACAATCTCCAACAACTTCTATTTTTTCTTCCATGTGGTGGGAGTTGCGTCAGTTGTTATTATGTTATACCTTGTAATCTTAATAGCTCTTGTACCTGTTTAGACTAGATCCCTGGGGAAGTTAATAACTTTACAAGTTAACTTGAGTCGTTTTAAAACTCTTTATTTATGAAATCTACATGAATGTCTTTCTATTTTCAGTTTTCTTAATCTTTCGCATGTCTTAAACTGTTTGGAAATCGAGGGTTCTCCTACTTAGGTGTTAGAGTAGGTGCCTGCACGGCCCAGTGGGTTGGGTCGTGACAATATGAAAAGATGAGAGTTATGGATATCAAGAGTATAAAAATTGAATAGGTAATTAGATATGAGTTATGAATATGAATATTTAAAGGAAATAAAACAAATAATATGTCTTTCTCCTTTTTGCGGATTTGCAACTTTTAAATTATTTAATTTCTTTATTTATCATAAAGAATAATACTTTATCCACATAAATTATGTTATTCATGAGGAGTTTTGGGAACAGTTATGAGAAGAAGAAAAGTTGATTAATTTATGTAGAGATTTTTATAATTTATTATTATTATTGTTGTTATTATTAATTTATTATATACATATAAATTATTGATGATAAATATTATTAAATTAGATATTTTAATTAAGAATTAATCTAAGGAAGTCAAAAGTCACTAACATTTTAAATATAATGATACAATTTAATATTTAAATTAAATAGTTTTTTTCTTAAATTAAATAGTTAAATGTTTGATAACATTTTAATTTATAGTAGGGGTAAAACCGTAATTCAACTTTTAACTTTTTTTGTTCCCATTTATAGTAATACTAGTCCTGGGAAGGTGCGTTGCAAATTTTCCCCTAATTAACATTAGAAAAGTTAATTTATATAAGTAAATATACCATAGTGGAGCATATATAAATTCATTGCTAAGTTCAAAGCTAAGTACTTTTGTATTTAAGTTTGACATAAGAATATAACTATTAACAAAATATAGCATGAAAATCTTGTGTCAGATGTTGGAGGTTTGATATTTTTAATGCTTCATGAAAAATAAACCTTTTATTATATCAGATGATTAATATATTTTAATTACTAAACTTAAGTTTTAATAATCAAAAAATAAATTGGCTATAAAAATGATATGTATAAAGAAAAAAAATTACAAAATATCTAGGTGGTGTAACATCAAATTTATAGAAAAAATTACATGTTCAAACGGAAAAGAAAGAAAACTAAATAAAGACACGACATCCATAATAAAAGGCATCACCTTAAAAATATATAGACAAAAATATTGTCATATTGATTGAATTACATTTTGTTAGAAGTCGACTTACTATAAATAAAATGTTTCATATTTATAAAAAACTAAAATCATAAAAAAATATACAAAAAAGAAAGCATGACTATGTTAAAAATACATATACACTATATTTCTTGAACTATATATTAAAGGATCTGTATATAATAAATTAAATAGAAATTCTAATACAATAAAATTAAATCTAACATATAGTCATCTTTTTTACGTTACATTATTATTTTATTTTATTTTACTTTTGCACTAATTTTTGTACCCCTCTGTAATAGTTAAGTACATGATTTTTCTAAACATTTGAGATTACATATAAAAAGGAAAAAGTACAAACATGTTGTTACAAAGAGATAAATGACTATCAAAAAATGAAAAAAACATAACTATAAATGTTTTGTGTTCGTGTTTCCTACCTATATTATCGCCTAAAATTAATCAAATACCTAGACTATGTTGATGAATTGGTGTGAGGTGCTAAAGGAAAACCATTTCTTTTAAGATTTTAGTGTATTGAGAATACGACAAGTACAAGGCTAAAATCATATATTGTCAACAGAACATTATGCTGGAATCTAATTTTGCACTGCTTGTGATGATTGGGTTGTTGCTATAATTTTATCCATAATGCTAGGTGATGGATCCCAACAGCACATGCAAGTGTAAGCGGTCGTATAAGTAATAATGTGATTACAAACATTCAGATGTCGAAATAACAGGGACTTATGATTAACTATATACTAAATTAAACAAGTTATAATTATTTATTCAAGCTTCAAAATATCAAGATTTGGGTGGTTGATGATTATGCGAAAACAAAAAAATAATACAAAGTATATATGTAGAGGTTGTTCACAGAGAAAATAAAACCTAAGGTTACAATTTTGAGAGAGATTCGAGGATTACAACTTTGTTTTGCAATCATGTAATGTATTTGATTTCACTGAGGATGTGAAGTTCAATACAGTTGTAAATTTCATAAAGTTTTTATGTGTTACGTGATGATATTAGTGTAGTAATATGTAAAAGTTCTTCTCGTTCATAATTAATTTTCTGGTGGTTGAAAACATTAACCTACACCCTAATATCTTAGTTTTGTTTGGAAAAGTTGATACAATTTTGATAGAAGAAGTTTTGTAATGAAATAAAACCGCTCACCGACAAATTCTCATTAGTGATAATAGAATTACTTAACATAATCAGTTGATCTTGTTTAATTAACTCATGATATAGCTTTGGAAACATAATAAGGAGCTAAATCGTTCAACTTTAGGGAATATTAATTGATAGTGCAGGGACTGAATGCATATCTAGAACTCGAATATTTGTAATTCAATGAAAATCGAAAAATAACACAACTAATTTTGGTATTTGCTATTTAACTACTGCCCTTTGAGCTTTAGTTATTCAAAATCTCTTCATTTTTATGGGAATAGAAATTGACCCTTCAATTTGGTATTCTTCCCTATAGTAATCTATTTTCTAGTTTTTTCTACTGTGATTCGGCCCCAAACTTGTTTTGGTTACTATATTTGCATTTGATAACATTACATCCTGTGAAAGTGTATTTTGAGCGTATCAAAATTTGAAGAACAATTCTTTTTATTCCATCATATGTTTAATTGTTTTAGATATGAAATAGGTTCATCATGATACAAAAAGCAGCATAGCGACCATAAGATGTACAGATTGTTGCAGAAGCGGTCTTGAAGATTTAAATCAATGTGTAGCCAATAATGCGGCTGATTTTTTTAATAGAAATGTCTTATGGATAAGGTGACATGGCATAACCAGGCATGACACTTATAAGATAATAGTGGCGGAATTTCTTATGATAATGCTTCAGTTACTGTAATTGTCAAATAAAATAAGAAGGAGATCAACTGATCTCAAATATTATGGCCACAAACATCGAATAATTGGCCAAGAGATTCATGAAAAATTATCTAAAATGAGTTAAAATGGTCAAAGGTGTGCAAATTGTCACAGGTAAATTATGCCTAGTAGACGATGCAATATTTAGAGGCTCCTTCGATGCAATTTGAGGAAGTTAATTATATATGTAAGCAATGCTCAGAACAAATATCATTCTAGAGCTACAAAGGTCAAAATTACAAGAGTCAATGGATACCACAACTGCAAGGTTACTGTAACCAAGGGACCGGGTACCAGAACTGATGTAATTGGAGTCAAGGTTAATAGGGAAACAACAATAACTTCATAAATAGAAGTGCAAATTTGGACGTACCTCCTAGAGGGAAGATATCTAACTCACAACAGTGGTGAATGATGCTTGAGAATGCTTTACAGAACTAAGAGAGGACATATGCAAAAATTCGCACCATATCTGAGATGGTGAACTCCATACTGCCTCTATCCAAAAACATGAAATGCAACAGAGAGACATCACAAGAGAGCAAATCCCACCTCAAAAGGGGAAAATTCCAATAAACACTATTGATCCAAAAAATAATGGAAATGAGTACTTATCTCATTTCATGGAAATCACCACATGGAGTAGTAGGTTGCTCCCAAAAGAGATAGAAAAGTTTGAAGTTGTTGAACCGACTGTAGTTATTATTCCACTGATATGAAGAAGACAATAATTAAGGGGATTTATTAAGAAAGAAATTAGGATGTTGTAGACAAAAAGTACATCGCTACCAAATCAAACATCAAACATTCACCCCTAAAAGGCTAATATATTGATTATATTAACAAAAAATATAAAGAAGGGGAACATAAGCCTAACCTCCAATTATAATGTTGGTTACACTTGTCAAAGAACAAATCGGTAAACCTTAAACCTAAGCTATTAGGACTCTTCCAATTTACCGTAAATAAAGGAAACTTGTGAGTGTTATTTTCCTTTCTCACTCAATGTTCGATATCTTAATAAAGGCCTAGAGGGTGGTATATTAATTTAAATTCACTGTAAAGGAACTATTTATGGAGAAAATTCTCCTTTGTGTGATTCTTAGAGCTTGAATCTGAAATTTTTAATTAATTAAAAGCGAATAGATCTTATCCATCTCACCATATGTAAATCTTATTAATTAAGAATGTGAAAATTACGTGAGTTGGCAAACATTACTACTTTATTATTCACTATGGTTATAGTTTTAATTAATTATTATGTGTGGTTATTGTTTAATATAATTTGCTATTAATTATGGAACCCACGAACGACTTGTATAATGAAAGAAAAAGATTCATTCCTTTATTTGAGTACTCATTTATAAAAATCTATTTTTATCTCTCTTCTCTCCATTCTGTAATTCTCTCTTAAAATCACTCATACACATTGATTTTTGAATTTCGAAATCTACTTTCTCCCTCCTAATCATGGCATCACAATTCAAGATAATCGTCCAAAACGTGTTTCAACTTTTTTTTATTATTTTTCATTTGTATATGATTTATGCTTGTCTTTTTTTTTCTCAAAAATCTTTCTTCTGTCTTCCAATTTTCAGATTTTTTCAGAAAAAAATGGATGAAGGAACTCCATCCAAGAAGATTACTAGAGGTATACCATTGTGTGTCAAATTTGTTGATGATCCACCATTGTTCTCGTTGGATGTAACTCAAGCATTATAAGATATTGCAAGATCTATTGTTAAATCTAGACCGAATGAAGAAACTATATCCATTGAAGAGTTTGGATCCAAGCACTGAAATGACTCAATTAAGATGCAACAAATTTTGAAATTTTTTCAAGCAAAACAGTGACGCGGAAAAGTTGAGGAAAAAAGTTTGATGGTTCAACAGGGATGAATCAATGGTATATGTATTTGTCGTTTTTATTGTATATTTTCATGTATAATATACAATTATTTATCTAT
>JAJONR010003465.1:0-63800 GCA_029582245.1 Solanum etuberosum | reverse complement strand
CTAGAATTGCTAAAGAATGAAGCATGTG
This sequence comes from Solanum etuberosum, assembly GCA_029582245.1. Lineage (NCBI taxonomy): Eukaryota > Viridiplantae > Streptophyta > Magnoliopsida > Solanales > Solanaceae > Solanum > Solanum etuberosum. The sequence goes on along the minus strand of JAJONR010003465.1, from coordinate 63,772 downwards.
ATTAGAATGTCTTCAAATCTAGACATATATGATGATTGTAAGAAGTATTGCTTTGAGAGTAAAGCTTGTAGTTATGAATGTTGATACTAGGTCTTTGAGAGTAAAGCTAATGTGATGAAATATGAATGTTAAGGCTTTGAGAGTGAGCCTTATATGATAATGGTAGACTATTAGATAGAAGTGTTGTGGAAGGACTTTACCCACATAATCTAACTTATGAATGTTTGAATGCATGAACTGATAGAATCACATGAATTATAATGAGATCCATATCTAATGCTTGAATTCTAGATGTGATGATTGAAAGAATGTTTTGAACCTCAAGGAGGTAAAGTGTGCAATGATGCATTTTCTATGAAATCTATGCAAATGTATTAATGATGCTTTGAGATTAAAGTATCCATATTGTTGTTGTTGTGTTGTTGTTGTTGTGTTGTTGAAAGGACATTCTCATAAACACATAATGAACCTGATGTGAAAGGATTTCTCACATAGAATGATTCTAGGTTGAAAGGCTTGCTCACCTAAAATGAATCTTAGTCAAAGGACTATGAGATGAGAGGAGACTTGAGGTTATTTCCCAAGACCTTCATAAGAGAGGGCGGGAGGTGATTTCCCATATTCCTAAATTAATAAACATGAGCTGATTACCCATGTCATGATATGAGAAGTGTGACGTGACTACCCTTAATATATACCTTCTAAAGCAAGGCAAGAGGTGAGTACCCATTAGCCTTTAAAGTTATATGGAGGCGACTACCTATATCATAACATGATGGACATGGAGGCGAATACCTATGATCCTTATAAAATGATGTGGAGGTGAATACCTACATCATACCATATTAGGACATTGAGGTGAATACCTATGATCCTTATCAAATGATATGGAGGTGAACGCCTATATCACACCATATTAGGACATGGAGGCGAATAGCTATGATTCCTTAAAATGAACATGGAGGCAAATACCTATGATTCCTTAATAAGGCAAGAGGTGAATACCCATGAGCCTTCATAATGGGCATCGAGGTGAATCCCCTTTGTTTTGAAAAGTAAAGCAAGAATAATGTGAATTACGTTAGTAAAAGAATGAATTGTTTGGATTGTAGCTTGGAAGGCCTTCCATGACATGTATGACTTGAGGTGATTTCCCTTGCCTATGAGAAATAAGCTAAAGATGAGAACAAAAGGTGATGAACTTGAAACATGGCCCAAGGTGGTCTACTTTGATGAGTGAGATATTATGGGGGATTACCCATGTTTTGGTTAAGTATGCTTTGAGGTCACTTATGAAGTATTCTCTTTATGTCATTATGACTTAAATGTATCGACTATGCTTATGACTTATGTTGTTATCTCTTATGCTTATGGACTATGTCTTTCGTTGACTAATGCTTATGTTATGCTTATGATGATGTTTATGCTAGCTATCATATTTAGTACATTTTTATACTAATGCATACTCTTGGCTACATTCTTATCAAATGTAGGGTCTGGCGATATTGACTTCCATTCCCATGGCTAGGATCATAGTAGAGCAACGATTGTAGTTTGTGAGTCCTCATAGTATTTGAGGAGATAGTCACCATGTTCTTATGTCTTTATTTTCTTGTCTAGACTATTGTATGGACTGCGTCCCAAATATTTTCATGTACTAGATGGTTTGAGACAAAGTGTAATAGCCTTCCGCTCGTTTTATAAAAGACTTTGATTGTATGGAAAATGTTTTAAATTTCCGCATCATTTCTGTTACTTTATGTTATGATATGCTAAGTGGCTTGTTTTAAGCCTCTCGGGGTCTTGTATGCCTTGTTACATCTAGGGGGTACCCCTGGGTCATGACAAACTTGGTAATCAGAGCACAAGGTTTAGAATGATTCTAGGATGTCTCAAAACCACATCTAGTAGAGTCGTATTCATAAGTGTGAAGCGCGCCACATTTATGAATGAGAAGCTATTAGATGATTAGGAAATCTCACTTCTTCATCACTCTAAGTCGTGCGATAGAGTTTAACTCTATAAGGTCTTTCTCCTAATCCTTACCCCGATGGTCTTCAGGATATGGCTACTACAAGAGCTAATACTAGAAGGAATGAGGAAGGCAATGTGGATCAAGAAGCTCCTCCACAAGCTCCGGTTAACCCTATGGATGAGAATGTGACTAATGCGGAGATTAGGATGGCATTTCAAGTATTGTCTCAAGCCGTGACGGCTCAAGCCATGACGGCTCAAGCCAATAGGGAGGTTGTGGTCCCCGTGAACCCAAATGTGGATACGGCGGCTTCAAGAGTGAGGGACTTTGCTAGGATGAACACTCCAGAATTTTATGGCTCCAAAGTTAAGGAAGATCCTCAAGAATTTATCGATGAGGTCTATAAGGTACTTGCTATTATGAGGGTGAATCCGGTAGAGAAGGTGGAGTTAGCCGCTTACCAATTGAAAGGTGTTTCTTAAGTGTGGTATAATCAATGGAAGGAGGAAAGGCCAGTAGGAGCGGGTCCCGTAGAGTGGGAAGTGTTTAAATCGGCGTTTCTTGATAGGTTCTTTCCCCTTGAGTTGAGGGAAGCTAAGATGCAGGAGTTCATTAACCTTCGTCAAGGAAATATAAGTGTGAGGGAGTATGCTCTAAAGTTCACCCAACTATCCACGTACGCTCCAACTATGGTGGCGGATTCAAGGGCTAAGATGAATAATTTTTTGATGGGAGTGTCCGACATGGTAGTCAAAGAATGTCGTACGACAATGCTTGTCCAAGATATGGATATTTCACGTCTTATGATGCATGCCCAACAAATTGAGTAATCAAAACTCAAGGAAAAGAATAGGGATGAAAAGAGGGCTAGAACCGGAGATGGAAACTTCTCCAACTCAAGGTCCGATGGACAAGGTTACCCTAGGTTTAGACAAAATTTCCCCGGGCACGGGCCCTCAAGTACTCCTAAGTTCAACCAAGAAAGAGTGTCTAACTCTAAGCCTCAAGGAGATGGTAGTGGGGTTCTATTACCAGGGTGTAATAAGTGTGATAGAAGGCATGATGGTGAATGCCTAGCGGGTTCCAATATTTGTTTTGGTTGTGGCAAGCTGGGCCACAAGATAAGGAATTGTCCTACAGTTGCTAGAAATGAAGGAGATAGTCGTCGTAGGTCTCAACCCTACCCTTGATCGAGTCCAATTGGTTCGGGTGCGAGTGCCCCAAAGTAGAATAGGTTCTATGCACTCAAAGCTAGAGGTGAAAAAGAGTGTCCTCCAAATGTGGATCCCGGTATGTTTAAAGCTTATTATTTAGAAGTTAGTGCTTTACTAGATTTTGATGTTATAATTGTTACGGTTTGGTTGCACTCCTATTATGCTTCTATTTGATTGTAGAACCCGTGTGGTCGAATTGTTAGTTCCCGAATGAGCCTATCCGGGAGTGGAAGGGGGAAAAAATCCATGCCATAGGTTTGGGTTATTTCTTCCCTTTAAGATGACTTTGAAGGTTGCATGTATCACCTAGATAGGGTGAGGGAGATAGGTTCAAGTATTGACCAACTACAAAGAGCTAGTTACTTCTCTAGGATTGATCTTAGGTCCGGTTAGCACCAAATTAGGGTGAAAAGTGATGATGTCCCGAAGACGGCTTTTACAACCCGGTATGGTCATTATGAGTTGTAGTAATGTGGTTTGGATAGTCGAATCTACCAAGAGTAGTGTTATGTTTTAAGATGGTTCCGGATCGTCTTATGTGTTAAGTGTGAAAGTTAAGCAATGTATTGATCCGACCTTAGTAGAATTGAAAGAGACAGTGCTTAGAAAGTCCGTTGAGGCTTCCTCCCAAGGGGGAGATAGTGTGCCTAGATAGCCAGGTCATTTTATGATCCTAATGTTTGTAACTTGGGCTTTCTTGAAACATCTCACCCAAGGAGGGTGTAGTGAGTGTGGTAAGAGAGGGAAGCTTAGTCCCTATTTTGTAGGCCCATGAGAGATCTTGAGACATGTGGTTAGGGTTCTTATGAGTTAGCTTTGCCTTGTGATTTGGCATAGGTGCATCCGGTTTTCCATGTCTCTAAGTTAAAAAGAGTGTGTTGGAGATCTGACATTCCTATTTCCCTTAGTATACCAACTAGGGCTAAGTATGAGGGCAACAAGTCAAGACAAGAGGTAAGGGACAAGGCAAAAGGGCAAGGGCCAAGGCTCCCCAAGCTTGCCATGGCACTTCCCACCTCCACGGCATCCTTGACTGCTTGTGGTAGCCTCCATGGATCGTGGTGACACCCATGGTGGTGAGGAAGTAGCTTACCAAGGATGCCTCAAGTTGGGCTCACCTTCACGAGCCACTTCACGGCCAGTGGTAAAGACCACGGCTCGTGGGAAGGCTCGTGGTGATTCCTTCAACTCATGAAGGCCAAGCCAAGGTGGCCTAGCCACTGGACCAAGGACCACGAGCAGGACCACGGCCAGTGGTGAGGACCACGGCTCGTGGTGCCTGTCGTGAGACTTGGCAATAGGCTGCCAAGTGAGGGCCATTTTCGGAAATTCCAATTTAAGTTAGAGTTAAGTGAGGTCATTTTGCCTAGGTTTTGTACACCTATATAAGTGATTTTAACCTTTTAAACTCACCATTCAAGACATTATTTCCAAAACCCTGAAAGAATTCCAAAGTTCATCCTCTCAAATATTTCTCTCTCTAGAACTTAAAGAAGAAGATAGAGTTTGTAGCTAGGTCAAGATAAAGTCTCCCAATCCTCAAGGTTTGAGGGCATTGTGATCAAGGTATGATAGCTTTTCATCCATGGAGTTCCCTAGTTATCCCCAATTCTGAAGATGAAATCCCCAATTCTAGTTAGGGTTTCTTCCAATATTGTGGGTATTAAGGAATGTTGATCCAATTGAGTGGATAATAATTGTTTATGATTGAATTGTTAGTAAATCATGTTTTTAGGATGAAATTACATGTACCCATGCCTGACCCATGTCTAGAAAGATGAAATTGAAGTAAGCGGGTTTTGTGCCTTGAAAGGGGAAATTGAAGATTTAGAGATAATATTCTAGGATTGAGGATATGTATTGTAGATTTCTTGAGATTAGGGCATAGAGATATGAATTGAGTAAGGCTAAAGTATACATGTTGAATCATGATTCGAAATGCTTGAGTTTAAGTCTATATGATGATATATGACTAGAATTGTTAAAGAATGAAGCATGTGATTAGAACGTCTTGAGATCTAGGCATATATGATGACTGTAAGAAGTATTGCTTTGAGAGTAAAGCTTGTAGTTAGGAATGTTGATACTAGGACTTTGAGAGTAAAGCTAATGTGATGAATTATAAATGTTAAGGGTTTGAGTGTGAGGCTCATATGATAATGGTAGACTATTAGATAGAAGTGTTGTGGAAGGACTTTACCCACATAATCTACCTTATGAATGTTTGAATGCATGAAGTGATAGAATCACATGAATTATAATGCAATTCATGTCTAATGCTTGAATTCTAGATGTGATGATTGAAAGAACGTTTTGAACCTCAAGGAGGTAAAGTGTGAGATGATAACGTTTTGAACCTCAAGGAAGTAAAGTGTGAGATGATGTATTTTCTATCAAATCTATGTAATTTTATTAATGATGCTTTGAGAGTAAAGTATCCATATTGTTGTTGTTGTGTTGTTCAAAGGACATTCTCATAAACACATAATGAACTTGATGTGAAAGGTTTTCTTACATAGAATGATTCTAGGTTGAAAGGCTTGCTCACCCAAAATGAATCTTAGTCAAAGGAATATGAGATGAGATGAGGCTTGAGGTGATTTCCCAAGACCTTCATAAGAGAGGGGTGTGAGGTGATTTTTCCCATATTCCTAAATTGATAAACATGAGGCGATTACCCACGTCATGAGATGAGAAGTGTGAGCTGACTATCCTTAATATATAACTTCTAAAGCAAGGAAAGAGGTGAGTACCCATTAGCCTTTAAAGTGATATGGAGGCGAATACCTATATCATAACATGATGGACATGGATGCGAATACCTATGATCCTTATAAAATGATGTGGAGGCCAATACCTACATCATACCATATTAGGACATGGAGGAGAATACCTATGATCCTTATAAAATGATGTGGAGGTGAATACCTACATCATACCATATTAGAACATGGAGGCGAATACGTATGATTCCTTAAAATTAACATGGAGGCGAATACCTATGATTCCTTAATAAGGCAAGAGGTGAATACCCATTAGCCTTCATAATGGGCATCTAGGTGAATCCCCTTTGTCTTGAAAAGTAAAGCAAGCATTATGTGAACTATGTTAGTAAAAGAATGAATTGTTTGGATTGTAGCTTGAAAGGCCTTCCATGACATGTATGACTCGAGGTGATTTCCCTTGTCTTTGAGAAATAAGCTAAAGATGAGAACAAAAGGTGATGAACTTGAAACATGGCCCAAGGTGGTCTACTTTGATGAGTGAGATATTATGGGGGATTACCCATGTTTTGGTTAAGTATGCTTTGAGGTCACTTATGAAGCATTCTCTTTATGTCATGATGACTTAAATGTATTGACTATGCTTATGACTTATGTTGTTATCTCTTATGCTTATGGACTATGTCTTTTGTTGACTAATGCCTATGTTATGCTTATGATGACGTTTATGCTAGCTATCATATTTAGTACATTTTTAAACTAATGCATACTCTTGCCTACATTCTTATCAAATGTAGGATCCGGCAATATTGACTTCCATTGCCGTGGCTAGGATCAGAGTACAGCAAGGATTGAAGTTTGGTGAGTCCTCATAGAATTTGAGGAGATAGTCACCATGTTCTTATGTATTTATTTTCTTATCTAGACTATTGTATGGGCTGCGTCCCAAAGATTTTCATGTATTAGATGGTTTGAGACAAAGTGTAATGGACTTCCACTCGTTTTATAAAAGTTTTTGATTGTATGGAAAAATGTTTTAAATTTATGCATCATTTCTATTTCTTTATGTTATGATATGCTAAGTGGCTTGTATGAGGCCTCTCGGGGTCTTGTACGCCTTGTTACGTCTAGGGGCTACCCCTGGGTCGTGACATCACTGATCGAGACCGAATTCAAGGGTGAGCCAGTTCTTTCAGGCTGCTATGAGTTCTCATTCTGTTTAGTCCATTTTCTTCGGACTTAGACTTGTACATTAGATATTCTCTTGTTTAGTTCGGGGTTGTACCCCTTGTTCTTAGAATTGTTGAACTTTAGAGTTTTGGTACATTGACTTTCAGGTTCTAGGCATTATTTTCCACAATTTTTTTGTTAGACTTCCGGAGTTTATGGGAACTCCAGTTTATTTCTGCATTTAAACCTGCTTCTGTATCTTTAAATGTCTCCGTTGTAATTTAGTTGGTTAGTATTAATATTTCTCCCATCGGAGGGTTAGTGTGGGTTTCAATCACGATGGTCTGGATCATGACATAGGGTTTCTTAAGATTTAGGTTTCTTAGGTTTTAGGGTTTAGGGTTTCTTAGGGTTTAGGATTTATGATTTAGGGTTTGGGGTTTGGGGTTTGGGGTTTGGGGTTTTGGGTTTAAGGATTTTTAGGGTATATTTAGGGTTTTGGGTTTTAGGTTTAGGATATTTTAGGTTTAGTATTTTAAAGATTTTTTTAGGGTTATTTAGGTTTAGGGGTTTTAAAGTTTTTTAGGGTTTCTTAGGGTTTAGGATTTCTAAGGGTTTATGGTTTCATACGACTTAGAGTTTAAGGTTTAGGGTTTATGATTTTTTTAAAGATTTTTTAGTCTTTAGGGTCTTTTAGATTTAGGGTTTTTTAAAAGGTTTAAGTTTTTAGGTCTTAGAGTTTTTTAGGTTTAGGGTTTCTTATGTTTTAGTGTTGCAGATTTCTTAGCGTTTAGGATTTCTTAGTGTTTAGGGTTTAGGGTTTATAAATTATTCTTTAAGCTTAGGACCTAAGGTTTAGGATTTAGGTTTTATGCGCTAAGGTTTAGAGTTTATAGTTTAGGGTTTATGCCTTAAGGTTTAGGGTTTAGGGTGTAAGGTTTGGCCCTACGGTTTAGGGTTTATGGTTTATGGTATAGGGTTTAGGGGTTAGGGTTTAGGGTTTAGAATTTTTGATTTAGGCCATAAGGTTTAGGGCTTAGATCTTAAGGTTTATGGTTTAGGGTTTAGGCCCTAATATTTAGGGTTTAGGGTTTATTAGGGTTAAGTGTTTAGACTTTAGGGTTTCTTAGGGTTTAGGATTTAGGGTTTTTTTTATGGTTTTTGGGTTTAGGGTCTAGGGCTTAGAATTTTTTAGGATTTTTAAGGTTTAGGGGTTTTAAGGTTCTTTTAGGGTTGTTTTAGGGTTTAGGGTTTATGGTTTCTTAGGGCTTGGGGTTTCTTAGGTTATAGGGTTTAGGGTTTCGTAGGGTTTAGTGATTTAGAGTTTAGGCTTGGGGCTTCATAGGGTTTAGGGATATAGGATTTTTTTCAAGTTTTTTAGGTTTAGGGTTTTTTATGGTGTTTAAGAGTTTTTTTATTAGGTTTTGGATTTTTAAGGTTTTTTTGGGGGTTTTTTAGGGTTTAAGGTTTCTTTGGGTTTAGGATTTCTTATGGTTTAGGGTTTCGGTTTTTTAGGATTTAGGGTTTGGGGCATTGGGGTTTTTAGTGTTTTTTTTGTTTAGGGTTTTTTAGGATTTAGGGTTTAAGGCTATGGGTGTTTTTTAGGATTTTTTTAGGATTTAAAGTTTAGGGCTTATGGTTTTTTTAGGCTTTTTTAGGTTTAGGGTTTAGGGTTTAAGGTTAATCGTTTTTATTTTTGGTTTTAGAGTTTAGGGTTTAGGTCTTGGGGTTTTTTAGGTTTAGGGGTTTTAATGGATTTTTAGGTTTAGGGTTTTTTTTAAAGATATTTTTAGGTTTTTAGAGTTTTTTAGGTTTAGGGCTTTTAAAGGTTTTTTAAGGGTTTTAATTTATTTTCTTTAAGGTTTTTAGGGTTTAGGGTTTAGGGTTTCTTAAGGTTTAGCATTTCTCAGGGTTTAGGATTTAGGGTTTCTTAGGTTTTAGGGTTTAAGGTTTCTTAGGGCTTAGGGTTTAGAGTTTAGGGTTAAATTCTTATGGCTTTAGGTTTTGGGTTATTTTTAGGGGTTTTTAGGGTTTAGGGCTTAGGGGCTTTTAAAAATTATTTAGGTTTAGGGTTTTTAAAGGTTTTTATGGTTTTTTAGGTTTAGGGGTTTGAAGGGTTTGAAGGGTTTAGGGTTTCTTAGGGTTTAGGGTTCCTTAGGTTTAGGGTTTAGGGTTTAGGTTTTTAAGGGGGTTTTAGGTTTAGGGTTTTTTAGTTATTTTTTACTATTTTTTAGGTTTAGGGTTTTAAAAGTGATTTTAGGGTTTTTAGGGTTTCATTATGCTTGGGGTTTAGAGTTTAGGGTTTTTCTGGATTTAATATTTTATATGTTTAGGGTTTAGGTCTTAGGATTTTTTTATCTTTAGGGGTTTTAATGTTTTTTTTAGGGTTTTTTAGGTTTAGGGTTTGTTAGGGTTTTGGGTTTCTTGGGGTTTTGGGTTTATGGTTTCTTAGCGCTTAGGGTTTCCTAGGTTTTATAATTTCTTAGGGTTTAGAGTTTAGGGTTTTAGGTTTAGGATTTTTAGGTGTTTTTAGGATTTAGAGCTAAGGGCTTAGGGTTTTTTAGGTTTAGCTTTTTTCAGCGTTAATTTTAGGGTTTTTTAGGTGTAGGGTTTTTATGATTTTTTTGGGGTTTTTTAGGTTTTAAGATTTCTTAGGATTTAGGATTTCTTAGAGTTTAGGGTTTAGGTTTTGTTAGGGTTTCTAAGGGTTTAGGGTTTTTTTAAATGTTTTTTTAGGATTTTTGGTTTAGGTCTTAGGTTTTTAAGGGTTTTCTTAGGGATTTTTGGTATAGGATTTTTGTTTGAGTTTTTAAGGGTTTTTAGGTCTATTTTTTATATAGGTTTTAGGGTTTTTTAGGTTTTAAGATTTCTTAGAATTTAGGGTTACATAGGGTATATGGCTTAGGGTTTCTTAGGGATTAGGGTTAAAGGTTTAGCGTTTTTTGGAATTTAGGGTTTAGGGTTTAGGGTTTTTTATGTTTAGGACTTTTATGGTTTAGGGATTAGGGTTAAGGCTTAGGGTTTTGTTAGGGTTTTTACGTGTAGGGTTTTTAAAGTTTTCTTTAGGGTTTTTTAGGTTAAGGGTTTCTTAACATTTAAGGTTTAGGGTTTCTTTGGGTTTAGGGTTTCTTAGTATTTCTTAGGATTTAGGGTTTAGTGTTTCTTAGGGTGTAGGGTTTTGTATGGGTTTTTAGGGTTTAGGGTTTTGGGTTTAGGGCTTAGGATTTTTAAGGATTTTTAGGTTTTGGGTTCTTGAAGGTCTTTTAGGGTTTTTTACGATTTAGGATTTTTAAAGTTTTTAAGAGTTTTTTTACGGTTTAGGGTTTCTTAGGGTTTATGGTTTTTTAGGGTTTAGTGTTTAAGGTTTCTTAGGGTTTATGGTTTCTTAGGATTTATGTTTTAGGGTTTAGGGTTCAGGGTTTCTTAAGATTTTTTAGGGTTTAGGGTTTAGGGTTTTTGGTTTTTTAGGCTTTAGGTCTTTGGGTGTTTTTATAGGGTTTTAAGGGTTGTTTTAGGTTTATGCTTTTTTACGGGTTTCTTAGGGTTTAGCCCTTAAGGTTTCTTAGGGTTTAGGGTTTAGGATTTAGGGTTTCTCAGGGCTTAGGGTTCTTTTTAGGGTTTAGGGTTTGCGATATTTTATGATTGTAGGTTTAGGACTTAGGGTTTTTAAGGGTTTTTTTAAGGGGTTTTTAGGTATAGGGTTTTTAAGGATTTTAGCGGTTTTTAGGGTTTAGGGTTTCTTATGGTTTTTGGTTGAGGGTTTAGGGCTTAGGGTTTCTTAGGACTTAGGGTTTTCTTAGGGTTTAGGGTTTCTTAGGGTATAATGTTTAGGAGTTCCTAAGGTTTCTTAGGGCTTAGGGCTCAAGGTTTATGGTTTTGTAGGGTTTCTTAGGACTTAGGGTTTAGGGTTTTTAGAATTTAGGGTTTGTTAGGTTTAGGGTTTCAAGGGTTTTCTAGGGTACAAGGTTTAGGGTTCAAGCCTTAAAACTTTTAGGATTTTTTAGATTTAGGTATTTTTTAAAAATTTAAGGGTTTAGGGTTTCTTAGAATTTAGGGTTTACCGTTTAGGGCTTAGGATTGTTTAAATGATTTTTTAGGTTCAAGGTTTCTAAAGATTTAATGGTTTTTAAGGATTTAGATTCTTAGGAATTAGGGTCTATGGTTATTTAAGGTTTAAGGATCTTTTAGATTTTAGGGTTTAGAGTTTTTTTCGGGTTTAGGGTATTGGGTTCTTAGAGTTAAGGGTTTTTACGGTTTAGGGTATTGGGTTCTTAGGGTTAAGTGTTTTGGGTTTCTTATGCTTTCTTAGGGTTTAGGGATTTTAAGGATTTAGGAATTAGGGCTTAGGTTTTTTAGGGTTTAGAGGTTTTTTTTTAATGGTTTTTAGGTTTTTTAGAGTTTAGGGTTTAGGACTTAGGGTTTTTTTTACAGTTTTTTAGGTTTATGAGGTTTTATAGGTTTTTTTAGGTTTAGGATTTTTAAAGGTTCTTTAGGGATTTGGGTTTCTTAGGGTTAACGGTTTAAGGTTTCTTAGGGCTTAGGGTTTAGGGTTTTAGGTTTAGGATTTTTAGGATTTTTTTGGGTTTAGAGTTTAGGGTTTAGGGTCTTTTTAGTTTTTTCTGGGGATTTAGGTTTTGGTTTTTTTTGGATTTTTTAGGGTTTAGGGTTTCTTAGGGTTTAGGGTTTCATAGGGTTTAGGATTTTCGGTTTAGGATTGTTAAATCTTTTTTAGGATTTAGGGTTTCCTAGGATTTCATAGGGTTTAGGGTTTTATGTTTAGGGTTTTTAAAGGTTTTCTTAGGATTTTGGGTTTAGGAATTTGGGGTTTTTAGGGTTTTTTTTTTATGTTTGAGGAGTTTTTAGTTTTAGGTTTTTTTTTATAGGTTTATAGGGATTTATAGGGTTTAGGGTTTTCTAGGGTTTAGGATTCCTTAGGTTTAAGGGTTTCTTAGGGTTTAGGGTTAACGGTTTCTTAGGATTTCTTTGGGCTTGGGGTTTAGGGTTGAGGGTTTTATTAATTTAAGGTTTTTTAGTGTTTGGGCTTAGGGTTTTTTTCCTTTTTTTTAGGACTCGAGGTTTTAAGGTTTATTTTAGGGTTTTATATGGTTTTTTAGGATTTCTTAAGGATTATGGTTTCATAGGGTTTAGGGTTTAGGGTTTCTTAGGGTTTAGGGTTTAGGATTTCTTAGAGTTTAGGGTCTAAGGGTTTTTAGGATTTTTGAGGTTTAGGATTTTTTATGGTTTAGGGTTTAGGGCTTATATTTTTTAGGGTTATTTATGTTGAGGGTTTTAAAGGTTTTAAGAGTTTTTTAGGTTTAGTGTTTTTAAAGTATTTTTAGGGTTTAAGGTTTCTTAGGGTTTAGTGTTAAGGGTTTCTTAAGGCTTAGGGTTTCTGAAGGTTTAGTGTTTCTTAGGGTTTAGGGCTTCTTAGGTATAGGGTTTTTAGGGATTTTAGGGTTTTTAAAGGATTTTTAGGGTTTAAGGTTTCTTAAGGTTTAGCGTTTAGGTTTTCTTATGGTTTAGGATTTATTGTTTCCTAGAGTTTAGGCTTTTTTGAGGCTTTTAGGGTTTTTTATCTCTAGGTTTTAAAAGGTTTTTTTAGGGTTTAGGGTTTTAAGGGGGTTTTAGGGTTTTATACAACTTGGGGTTTAGGTTTTAGGGTTAAGGTTGTTTTTTAGGGTTTAGGGTTTATGGCTTAGGTTTTTTTTGGGTGTTTTTTAGGTTTAGAGTTTTAAAAGATTTTAAAGGTTTATTAGCATTTTTTTTCGGTTTAAGGGTTTTAAAGTGTTTTTAGGGTTTAGGATTTTTCAGGATTTTTTAGGGTTTAGGGTTAGGGTTTCTTAGGGTCTTTTAGGACTTAGGATTATAGTTTTAGTGTTTTTTTAAGTTTTTTATGGTTTAGGGTTTAGGGCTTAGGGTCTTCTAGGTTAAGGGGTTTTATGGTTTTTAGTGTTTTTAGTGTTTTTAGGGTTTTTAAGTTTGGGGTTTAGCGTTTAATAAGGTTTAGGGTTTAGAGTTTCTAATGGTTTCTTAGGGCTTTGAGATTAGGGTTTAGAGTTTTAGGTTTTGGGTTTTTTAGGATTTAGGTTTTTTTAAGAGATTTTTAGGTTGACGGTTTCTGAAATCTTTTTAGGGTTTTTTAGGTTTTGGTTTTTTTTAGGTTTTTTTTAGTTTTTACGTTTCGGGTTATTTTAAAAGGTAGGGTTTTTAAGGTGTAGGGTTTTAAATATTTTCTTTAGGGTTTATTAGGTATAGGTTTTAGGGTTTCTTAGGATTTAGGATTTTTAAGAATTTGGGGTTTAGGGCTTAGGATTTTTTTAGTGTTTTTAGGTTCATGGTTTTTAAGGGTTTTTTGGGATTTTTTAGGTTTAGGGTTTTTTTAAAGGGTTTTTTATTTATTTATAGGGTTTAGGGTTTCTTTGGTTATACGGTTTAGAGTTTCTTAGGGTTTAGGATTTACGATTTAGGATTTGGGGTTTTAGGTTTAGGGATTTTTATGGTTTTGTGTTTTAGATTTAGGGTTTTAAAGTTGTTTTCAAGGTTTTTTAGGATTTTTTTAGGGTTATTTAGGTTTAGGGGTTTTAAAGATTTTTAGAGTTTAGGGTTTCTTAGTGTTTAGGTGTCACGCCCGAAGTCTCATTGAGACGGACAGGCACTTGATGCCCTAAAGTCCTGAGAGAACCAACTTATAACTCTTGCTTATCTACATGCAACAATAAAGATATAAATCTTTGATTAGTATAAGTAAAATACCCTGATAAAATACCAACATAGATAGGCCCAAAATAGATGTAGTTGCTTTGTCGTTGAGGCCTTAATTACTAGAAAACAAGACATAATCACGCTTCACATTGACATTAGTGTACAAAGATTCTAAAAGATAGAAACTTCGCTAAGTTTGGGACAGGACCCCGTCATACCCTTAACTGTTATAAAATATCAAATATATGTTATAGACTCGGCGAGCCCTGAATCAACATGGAGCTCACCAAAGGCAGATGAGTATCTTTTGCTTATCTTGGACAGATTCTATCATATTGTGTACCTGTACCTGCGGCATGAAACAGAGCTTCCCCATCAGGGATGTTAGTACAAAAGAATGTACCGAATATGTAAAGCATAAATTATCCATAGGTAAAACAAGAGCTCAATTAAAATTATGTATCAATTTATAAATGCATAAATAAGGATGAAAGACCACCTTTTCTTACTCTTTTGGGGTATTGAGTACATTACATTCTTTGCTTTAATTTACTCTTCTTTTCCATATAAACTTTGTAGAATTTTATATGATGACCAACCGATCAGTGGTAGAAGAGGATGACCCATGCTAGACATTTTAACCCCTGGGATGCTGTCCTCATACATATACAAATTCGTATCGGCCCATGCTAGGTATTATAACCCCTAAGTTGCCACCCGTATATATATCAATTAGGATCGGCCCATGCTAGGTATTTTAACCCCTGAGCTACCACCCATCAGTATACAACTTTGCTTTCAGGATCGACCCATGCTAGGCTTTCAGCCCCTGGGCTGCCACCCATAATAATACAGATTTGCTTTACGTCTTTTCTTTAATCTTTGAGATTGTTCATATTTCTTTTTAGCTTTGGGACTATAGACCAGTTATGTAAACATGTGAATAAAAGACTTGAGGCAGCAATAATGACATAAGAAACAAACGTAACATCAGTGTAGTGATACTTAATAATTTATATGACACAATGACTCTTATTGGGATGAAACATATTAATGAATGGGCCATAAAGACACACAACAAGTGAGAACATGAGGACATGTAGAAAATTAGTCATTAAGTGGTATAACAAGTGAGCAAGTGATTCTACTAGCACATGATTCATTTAAAACACATTTGGACATCTCAAATGGAGGCATACATGCATTTCAAATAGAGACTATAACTCCTCAAATGGAGAGGAGAGGATGGCATATGATGATACGATAGTTATATACTTAGTAGACGATATCAAATGTAAAGGTGCATAAACATGTGAATTAATGAAGCATAGGACAGATCACAAATAAGGGTTGCACATTCCACATAAGGACATATAAAATGAATAATAGACATAATGTGTATCTGCCATACAAAACATGTAACATGTATAATATAGGATCTTATTGACTCAATGATCCTCATTTGACTCGGTGGATAACTCATGAAATTTTTTGTTTAGAATACCTTTGTCATAATAATACTTGGAAGTATAAATGCACCAATATTGGAGAATGAACATGCATAGAAGTAGCTAGACACATTTTTGAAACAATGGACGGCATGATGAAGATTATTATTATTGGATATTAAACACCCTCACATTGTCTCTTTTACCATGAGGATCACTTAGAGATCTCACTTGGTTGGTACACAGAATAAAGGGCTTCATGCCATAAAATATGGAATCAAATAGCCTCACATACCTTGTCTCCCGACTAATACTATGTGATTCCATGAACTTTGAGGCGTTAATATATATTAATGGCAAGTAATAGAGGTAATATTAACAGCTAATAAACAAGGTTGGATCACTTCGACTTACAATAATTGTAGTTGGGAAGCAAGGTCAAAACCCCTCTACTAATGGGTGTTCTTTTCACACATTCCTTTATCACTATGTTTACACAATTTATGACCTTCCAATTAGGTCATCCGACACTACCTGAGATTTACAACATCCGAAACAATCAATACACACATAACGGGCAGCACACCCGCACAACCCACAATTCAAATTGTGTATCTTCATTTATTCCCTAAAACATTTCACATGACTTTCTCTTAAGTCTAGCCAATATTACAAATGATAATCTACAAAATATATAGATTACATCACAATCGGGTCAATAGGTCATTTGAGTTAAAGCTTTGTATCTAAATTCTATGAATTTTTATCGAGTTTTAAGCTTTTGTATGCTTGAGTTAGTCTTCCACTTGTAGTCAGCCAGGATGAGGGTTCGCTTGGGGACCATCAATGGTTCTCCAGTGCCGTCCACGTCCAGGGTGTAGGCTCGGGTCATGACAGGAACAAACCATTATCGGTCCTTGCCTTAAATATTGATAAACACATCTCTATTGCACCAAAATATGATCAATCTCTTATCTATAGTTGGTACACCTTCAAAATGTCATCAAGAAAAGGTTATCTAACAAAAGGACCACGGAAGAGTGAAAAATTTATGGAGCTGGACCAGAGTTTCAAAAAAAATCTGAAATTATGCTGCAGCTAAACCAAGTTCAAAGAAAGTGAGCTCCATAACTCAATTGTTGTTAGTCCTAATGCTTGAAAATACTCATCTGGTCTCCTTGAAACTGACTATGCTTAACTGAGGATGGATCTCATGTTTCTCTTGATGAAATGTCACTTTCTAAGGAAACTGATCATATCGAAAGAGCTGTTGCACAATGGGTGTACTGAAAAAATTTATTGATGGCAGTATACATCTTTTTCATCCTCAATCCTCATTTTAGTAATCTTCGTCCCAATCCTTATCCTCCATTTTCCTGACTCTTTGATGTGTTTATGTCTGTCTCATACTCCCGATATCATATGCTTTTTATTTAGGACTCTAAGGGCTTAAACTGGTACATGTTTGCTTATTTTGTTCCTCATTGAAGATCGTGATTGTGTGTTAGTGTAAGATGGCTAATATCCTCAGATTAACTTACCTTATTGTTAGCAGAAGTGTACTAGAAAGTGTTGCCCAAGTGGCCATGAGTTAAAATAATATTGCACTCATTGTACGTTAACCAAGTTCTTTGGTTGTTGGTTTTCTATAATGCCAAAATGGGGAAGTTATATGATATGGGTTAGGGACATATTATACATAGTTTGTCATCATCAAAAACGGCAAAATTGTTGGGGAATAAGAAAACATGATATTTGTAGTTTTGATGATTGACATAGAGTCTTGACGTGTGGCAAAATATTGTTTATCATCATCAAAAAGGGAGAAATTATTGGGAAGTAGGAGAATATATAATGTTGGGAAGTAGGACAACATATAAGTAGTTTTAATGTTTGATAAAGTGAATCTGATTCACTACTTATTGTCTTATGTGTACTCTATCAGGTAAACCAGGTTCCAGACGTGAATGCAGACAATCTATACAAATATGAGAGATTGCGGCAAAGAAGAAAAATATTAAAGTGCAGAAATAAAGGAGCGAAAAAAGAAATAAAGTGATAGCTTAAACGAAGGAGCAAAGAAGGAAAGAAATAAAGAAGGAAACAAATAAAGAAATATCAATTCAAGTCGAAGAAGGAAAGAAGTAAATATAAACAAGTCCTAAGTAGAAAAGAAAAGAGGCACACAAGTTCAATAAGGAAAATGATTAGTTTTCTAGGGAAACAAATTTTTTTCCTTGTAGAAGTTGATAAAGGCAAAACAAATTCTATAAAATGTTCAAGCCAAAGAAAGAAAAAGTCATCTTTGCATAAACACAAATTGAGAGAATTTTCTAGCAAAGGCAGAGCGATACCTATTGTACATTCACGAAATTCATCCTCGTGAGAGCAATAGCCATTGGAGCAAAACTACAAGGCCTTCGTCATAGCAACAATGGAACCAGGTTCATGAGTTGTGTTCGAGTGTTGAGAAAATTTTAATAAGAAGTGGGTTTGACTTCTTGGGGGGGGGTAGAGTTAAGGAACAGTTTTGAGAGAATTGTGACAAGAAGCTAGTTATACTTCTTGGAGAGTTGAGTCTTCGATTATAGTTAATCGTTGAAGAGTAAAAGGTAATAGAGTTAGTTCCTTTTGACTGTTAAATTGTAATCCTGAAAAGGACGTGAATCTTGAAGTGAATAAGATTGTTGTATGGTTTTTACCTTCCTTGAGGAAGGAAGGCTTCCACGATAAAATCTCTGTTTTATTGTGTCGCGTTTTGTTTGTCTCAACAAAAGTACAAGATCCTGGTTCTTGTATAGGGGTAAGGTTTCTTCACAAATCATATATTAAAATGATATCTACAAGTAAACCCCCTTAAAATGTGGAATAAGAAATTTTAAAAATAAGATAAGTTACTTCTCGCGGATGGTTAATATCTACAAGTTACTGAACACGGTCAAAGATGGGCCCAAGTGCACACTCGGGGTCTCACAAGTGCACGACCACGCACTGTTCTGATGGGAATATTTAGCTAAGGTCAGTTTTGGAAAATTCTTTTTTTACCCCTTGACCTGTATAATTCCTGATATTGTCCTTAACAATGTTTAAAGAAAACATCCAAGGAGAAAGGATCAAGAGAAAACCTCATAACTTTGTGAACCCAAAACCAGAGTTTGTATTCAGATTTGGTTGTAATATTTTCAATCTTTACAACTCGGCACGTCGCAGATGACAAGATACCATATGAGAAGTCTTTTTCAGTTTATATACCGTGCAGAGCAATTTACCATATGAGAATTCATTGACTGATCACGTCAGAACATCAACAATAACGAAATAACCATTGGTGTACCAGTAACATGGTACTCCCTCCATCCTAATCATCATATATCATATATCATCATATATTATTATAAGTGGGAAGTCTCAAAGATAAAAGTTAAAAGACCAATTTACCCATCAAATATTAAATATTGAACCACATTAATCATTTAATACCTAAACAATTCTCTTAAGAAAAAGCAAAGTAATAGAGCAAACTCGCCTCAGGAGAGAGACATACCTCGAACTTCCAGAAGGAGTAACATGGTTCAATCCCAACAAAAAGATCGCTCAAAACTCAAAGCACCTCCACCGGATTCAGATCTACATAAAAGGAAATGTTAGACACAAAGGAGGAGGTAGACACACAAGGACAAGGGGGACTTACCTTTACCAGCTGATATCACTCTGTCATACCAAGGATGGAGAACATTGATCACCCAAAGAAGGAGAAAGAGCAAAGAAGCTAAGAGAGGAGATGGAAACATGGAAGAGGCGGATTTATGGAAACTGAGAGAAAGAGAGAATGCTTTAGGAAACCCTATTTTTAGGGAGTGGATAAGGACAAGATCTCAAACACTTAGATTGCCTTTATTTCCTTAGCTTTTGAGTAGTGGGTTTTTTTAGCATTATCTAGCTTGGGCTGAACTATCACACCCTCTCTAATTGTATAATTTGGATGAATGAGCAATAAACAGACCAAGGGTCCACAAAACTTGATTAAAAAAATAAATTAAAAAATGTCTTTCAAAATTTCTGTCATTACTGTGCTCTACATTAACCAATGCAGATTTTTACAAAATATTGGTATTTAATCTTTAAAAATAAATTATTCCTTCAATATTAACTACAATGTTGTAAAAGTATTTTGATATCCATGGTAACGATTGGACTCAAATCTGCAAAGATAGAGTAGTTATTTGAGGCCTTGTAACTTGAGATCATCATAGATCCAGGGTACGCAACCCAAAAGACTATAACTGATCCATTATTTATGTAAATATTAAGATGTAAAACATAACTGGAATGAAACTTTAGTGGCTAGAGCGGAAGATAAAATGAAGAAAGAGATTACTCTTGATGAATTTTGACAAATTGAATATGCGGAGGGAAGAAAATTCAACGAAATGGAGAGAAATTCCACAAGAATGGACTATGCAGTTTATGCTCTCTTTAATATATATTCATATTTCTCCACTTTGTTAGCAAGGTATGCTATTTTAATATTATTTCGTATGTTGACATTAGATAAGTTGGTAGCGAAAACACACTCTTCGTTTCTTGTACATCCTAATTTAGGTCTATATAAGAACAAAATTTGAGATTTTTCTGTTGAGGATGATTTCTTTCACTTATGGAGCATGTTAATCCTCCTGTTGAACTTGAACACAAAGTTTCTAAAGAAGTAGTAATTTTCAAAGGTTCTTCCTCTTTTTTACTCTATAATTTAGTTTCATGTATATTGACTTCAGATGAAATTGATTGTTATCTATAAGCACTATATTTACTATATTCATTTGCTCTTGGTAAAAATATTTTTAGAACCAGATGACACTCAAGTCTTTCAATACTCAAAAAGCTCACACAAGACTAAACTTTTGTAAAATAGAAATAAGGTAAGATTTTTGATTATTTGAGTAAAATAAATTTACTAATGTTGTAATTAATTACTTTTAAGATTCAAAATTCTGATTATCTATATATCTCAGCAAAACCTTTTTTCTTCACATTAATTTTGAACTTATTTTTACTTAAATTCATAAACCAAATTTTTATTTATCTGATTTACTTTGATAATAGATTTAAAAATATAATTGTTTATAGAACTTCCTATATCTTTGCAATAATATATAATGTGTTTTTATTCAAATAGAATAAACGTGCAACACGTGTTTTCAGATATTAGTATAATTAAAAGTGAAAAGCTCAAAGTATAAAGTTGGATTACCATTGTATCCCTATACTTAATAAAATTATATTATAAAACATCTAATTAATTAAATATATAAAAAAATTTAAATTAAATGTTAATTGTATCATATTATACTAAATACTAAAAGTGGGAAGATATTAAGTCAAGAGTTGAAAAACTCACTCTTTAACTCTTTTAATATTATGAAATATGCTATCATAGGTGATATAACATCAAGAATATGCTTAATCCTCACCATTAAATTGAACTAAACTCAGATATGTAACAACTTACTTAAGGCTTGTACTTTTATTTTCTTTCTCTTATTTTAGTCAGCAATTTATGAAGCAAATAATGCAGTATTGACAAATATGTTTATAATTTCTCTATTTCAAATTGTCCTCCCCTTTGCTACATTTTTCTTCCAATGTAATTAATAATAACTCACATAAGGTGGTTACTTTTATTTTAGGAGAAAAGATTACTGCGTTGAAAATTTGTATATGACTAAACAATTTTTTTTGAGTTATTTAAACAATCTTGACTTTTAACTTTTTAAATAATATAGAAGTTTTATAATAATGATAAGGCGTAAACGTGCAAAGAACGTTCCCAAAAACTAGTTATACTAAAAGTGGGAAGCCACAAAAGTAAAAGATGAAATACCATTTTGCCCCTACACTTAATTTAGTATATCATAAAATATCTAATTAATTAAATATTAAATAATAATCATAGCATATTATGATTAAATATTAAAAGTGGAAAAGTTTTAAAATGAAGAAATACGAAAATATCCATAGAAAGATATTAGATATTTTTATCCTTTAAAAAATTAATTAATTACATCTTTTTTATCTTTTCCATTTTTTGTATTTATTTTCATTGCACTTAATATCATACAAACTATTTTTTTTCTCTTCTTTATTAATTAATTAATTTATTATTTTCTCCTTTATTTATTTTAAATTCATCTTCATGACTCATATTTAATTATCTACTAGTGTACTTATCCGTGCTTCGCGCGGAATTAAATATATTTTTAAATAATTGATGTCGTTAATTGACAATTTTTCAATAAGAAGTGTATAAAAAAACAATACAAATCAAGTCACAGTCTTGATGTTGTCTATTCAAAAAATTGCTAGAAAGATATTATCAAAGTTTAATTTCCGCTTAACATTGCCGATAAAAAGAAGAAAAACATAAAAAAAAAGTATGTATCTTAAGAAAAAGAAATTAAGTTGATTATTTAACATTACATCAGAGATTATACTTTGCAATAGAAAATAAAAGAATTGAAACACATAATATAAAATAAAATGTATATTTATAAGAAGTCATGATGTCATTAGTAATTTGATGTGTTACTCATCTACTCGATTATAGAAATATTATTATAGAGTGAAAAAATATTAAATTTTTGAGAGTACATGAAGTGTCAAGTTATAGAAAGGTATACCAAGAGTTGAATCAATGTTTGTCCCTAACACATGTAGAGGAGTGGAAGAGTTACATAACATTAATCTAATTATTATTGTAGTCATCACTAGAAAAAAATAATATATGATAATAACTTTTCAAAAGATAACTCCTTCTTTAATGTGGAAAATTAAGATAGATAATTTTGGTTTAAATAATAACAAGTTAAATACATATTAATCACAAATGCACATTTATTATAGCATAACTATAAAATACCTTTTTATTATATATATGTACACATAAATGAGAAATCTTTCTTCATTCTTTTCATTAAATAATTTATTTATTAATAAAAAGTTTTGAAATACTAAAAAGATGGTTTATTTATTTATTTTGTGATTGATTTCTATTATGATAGACCATATCATATATTTTTAGGGGCAACAATATCTAATATCTATGAGAAATGTACCATAGGTAATATTATACCTTTCAAAAATGACAAAAAATTAAAATATTAATTAGAAATTGACAAACAAATACACACAAAAATAAAAACGTGATACTTTTCAACTTCATTCATTTGCATTATAATAATAATAATAATAAGAACAACAACAAAGTTAATTGACAAAATGTAACACCCCAAAAATTTCTAAGTTAAGACTCAAACCATTCTTCATTTAATTGTAAGGTCATATCGGGTGATTATTAAATTGCCATATGTGTAAAGGTTAATTCTTTAGTGTGGAAATGCTTTTGGATATCAATTAAGGTCACTAAAAACTCTTAGCACAAAGTAGAGTTGAAAGTTTTCTTATCGATTAAGTTATGATGTAAGATTCTACTTGGGTCAACTTCAAACGACCATATCTCTTAGAATATAAAGAGTTACGTAAACCATAAACTATCAAATTAAAGGTATTTGAATCCTCTTTCCAACGCCACCAATTTCACATCAATCAAATTTTTGAGTAAAACGTTATGACTATTTTAGTAACCTAATACAGTGCTGTTACGAATTAGCCGACAGGAAAACATTGAAAATTGTCCTTTTTATCTTTTTACCTCTAAGAAAACCCTAAACGGATTTACTTACTAATTAAAGACCCAAAAAAATCAGATTTTCATCTCTTAATCCATCATTCTCTTCTCTCTCAAACCCTAACGCAAAACCCTAAGGAAAAATCAAAGTAGAAGACTCCATTCAAGATTCGTTCAATCATTTTCAAGATTCGTCTTCAAGGTAAGTCTTTCTCCAAGAATTTCATTCTTTCCAACCCAAATTCATCCATACAATTATGAATCACTAATGAAAATCATAATTCTTGATTATAGAGATTTCAAGAAACTAATTCAAAAATCTCAAGAAAGGTTTTCTTGATTGTTGTCCTTCAAGCTAGGGTTTCAAGACTTCTAATCAAGTTCTTCTTCAAGATTCCTCCAGATTCTTCAAGAACCTTGTTCTTTCAGGTATGTAAGGTTATCATAGCATTGGACTAGTTCGTCCTCACGCCCTACATCTACTTTCAAATCAGTAAAAAAGAAATCTAGGATTCTACCCCTAGATTTGAGTAATCTTGAGATATGTTGATTTTAAGTTCTTGAGTTCATGTTTCTTTTAAAAATTATATTCCTAATTATTGAGTTTCTATATTGTTATTGAGATCCTTGAGTTGATTTGTTCATGAATATATTTCAGCATGAACCCTATTTTGAGTTATAAATTTTGAAAAGCTTTTTTTAAAGCCAACACTTGAGTTCTTAAACTGAATTTTGAGAAAAGAGTTTCTAAAACATTATTAGTATGACAATTGAGTATGCCATCAATGTATGAGCATTATGGTATCTAGATATACCATCAATGTTTATGCAGTATGACTTTCCGAGTCATCAATGATCATATTAAAATATGATTTTGATATATTTTTGAAAGAGTTTTCAGGTATGAATTGAGTAAGAGTATAATGGGACTATGTATTCCCAGAGGTATAATTTTTTACATTGATAAAAGAGAAACTGAGATTTCTAAATGAGTTATGAATTCAAAAGATATTTCAAGAGCAGTTACCTCTTTTAAGAGGTTAGTTTGAGCAATTTTTTCAAACCAGAGGAAGAGTTATGTTTTTAAACATATGAAGATGAGTATATATTATTGGGAGTAGTATTGAGCACCGATATGGGGACGAGTTCAGACAACTCAAAGTCTTCATAAACCATGTATGCCAACATGGGTAAAGGGTCATACTTTTTAGATGATTCCTTATTGCATTTTAAGCATAGCTTAGTGGATCCACTTAGTTGAGGTGTCCTATACTCCGGCAAGGTATAAGACAGTTCTGGCAGCGTGGGCGAGACGTTGTATGATCATGAAGCTCATAATGGTGGTTGTCGGTTAGAGAATCTCCCAATATAGTTAAAGTGCATTTTTATATATCACTTATTATGTTGAGTTCAGAGATGAGAAAGTATTTTGTGAAGCTTTAAATGATTTAACTCCTTTATTTCTTTACATTCAGCTTGAATACATTGTTATCTATTCCAGTCCTTTCTTTCAGTTATTCGTTATTTAGCTATATTACATACGCGTACATTCAATGTACTGATGTCATTCGACCTGCATCTTTTAATGATGCAGATACAGGTTCTTAGGATCCTCAACAAGAGTCCGTTGAGATCACTTCGTCCGCTCGCCAACTTTTGAGTAAGACCTCTTTGCTTTCGGAGGACTCCATTTTTATGAGTTGTTAGTAGTAGTTCTTTTGAGGAGTCGTGGGTCTTGTCCAGACACTCATCTTTGTATAGTAGAGGCTTCATAGATAGACAGTTTTGGAGAGTCTTTCAGTTTCAGATGTTTTATTTAAAACTTATGTTTTATACTCAGTATATTCAGCAAAGTTTTGAGATTCAGTAAACTATTTTTAAATGTTTCTTTAAATTTGATGCTTATGCTTGCTCAAGTTAGTCTTCCGCTTGTAGTCATCTAGGATGAGGGTTCGCTTAGGGACCAATAATGGTTCTCGAGTGCCGACCACGTCCAGGGTATAGGCTCGGATCGTGACAAAAAAATTGCTAATTGAACTTTCTAGTATGTTGGTTAGTAGAGTTTTATAATTTATTTTTTGTTGAACAAAATGAAATTTATATATCTGATCAAAATAAGATAAAAAAGAATATAATAATATTAATTGAAATCAAAACAATTCATTAATGAATCTTCAAAAAATTGAGAAACCATTCAAACTTTTATACTAATATGGTCATCTCTTTTGATGAATCTTCTAAGATAATTATGCTTCCTTCTTCAGTTTGATAAACTTGTATCAAATTAATGTGAACATCTCTATGATGATTTTTTGAAGAATATATCTATTATCTTTATCAAAGTGAAAACAATATCATGACATTACTAAGTACATTAAAGATGAAAGAGATGAAAGAAAAATATTATAAAAGGAGGAAAACTTATATTAATAAAAATAAAGAATGAAGAAATGGAAATGTAAATTATCATTGAATATCTCCATAGATGATTGTTATTTATATATTGGGTAAACCGTAACAATAGTTAGAAAGAAGTCTAAGATGCATGTTATTTAAGTAGAGAAGATAAATAGATGGAGGTTTCTTGTAACTTATTAGACATAATTAGAATAGTAAATATGATTGAATTTTTAAATTATTAAAAAAATTATTTATTGAGAAAATGAAGAAAAAAAGTCAAAAAAAAGAGAAAATGGATAATAGGAATGGAGGCCATAGAGAGGTGTAACATCACCTTCTCTATGTTTCTCATATATATATATATATAATATTATTGGTACTCTTAATATCTATAACTATCATTATTTTCATATTCATAACTTCTAATTATTAAGAGATGCTACCTATAAAAGTTCTTAAATACATTATTTTACTTATAGTCTTTTCGTATTTCAACCTCATTTGTTTTATCCTTTGAGCTTCCACCTATAATTAGTATTAATAATTATTTATATTAATCATCTTTCATATCTTGCTTGAACTATATAAATGTGTACCAAAGAATAGTAAATTACGATTCTCTTCTTTTTCTAAAAAAATTATTGTTTTGGATTTTACTTAATACTATCTGGACAAGTAAATTTATTTTCTTTTGTGTTTAAGAGCTTATATATATAAGGTAACATGAAATTAATATTATTATTTACTATTTGATTCATGTTTTAGTTTGACTTGGTGAAAAAGATTCTTGAATTTTGAATGACTGTGGAATAAGGTGTTGATAAGAACCTGAAATATTATGTACTTATTTTGTATTTCTTCTTTCATCTATACTGATATGATCAAAGTCTTAAGAATGATGTGTATGTTGTATTATTTCTTTTATGTTTTTATTTGTTTTTTCTTATTATTAGACTTCTTTAATTTGATTTTCTATGAATTTTTGAATGTCGTAGTTCTGTAATTTTAATCATTTTATCGATCTATAAAAAATTACATGGAACACACGTGCAAAGCCCTTGTCCAGAATGACATTGTTTAATTTCCTCATTTTTTGTTGATAAAAGAATGACACATTTTTATATGTGGAGATAAAATAAGTTCAAATTTTCCATTCGAAGTACCTCTAATGAGAACCTTTTATATTCATGCAAATGTAAAAACATATTTAAGACTACAAGTTTCAAAAGTCTTACGGCCACAAAAATTGTATGACCTGTCTAAAACCACAAGCTTCAAAAGTAGTACTCCCTCCATCTCAGTTTATGCGACACTTTTCATTTCCTAAGAATGAATTTGACTAATTTTTTAAGCGATATTGTATTACATAAGCTAAATATTTTGAAACTAAAATGGAGATATTAAAAAATAGTACAAAAATTACTGCAAGTTGCAATTCATCTCACGTCAATTTAATAAAAATACACTTTAAAATATTGGTCAAAGTTTACATAGTTTGAATCTCGAAAAAAAAAAGTCTCGCATGAATTGGGACAGAGGATTATTCATTCCTTTCTCAAACTCTGTTCTGAGTACTAATTAACATCTATACTTTGAGAAGCCAATATATTACTGTGGTAGACTTATTGGAGTAAATGGCTAAAAACATCCCTCAACTATACCTCAAACTCAAACTACATCCTTGTATCATTACATTAAACAAAAAACATCCTTCAACTATCCAAAAAATTGCAAGTTACATCCTTCCGTTAAATTTCTGTCAAGAAACTAACCACTTTAAATAGAAGCACACAACTTCCCGATAAATGCAACGATTTTGCACACTCACTGATCTTCTCTACCAAGTAGAAAACTAGTATTCATATTAAAGGGTATTCCATGGCTAGCATTTTTGTAGGAATATTAATTAAGGACTAAAGATTTATAACTTGGGACTTATTCAACATTATTTTGTCCCCCCCCCCCTTTTTTTTTTAAATTTTACTGAGATTGTTATTATGTTGTTAGGTTTCCTATCAAGAATCTTATTGATTTAATGCTACTCTGAGTTTACTTTCAAAATAGTTCAGGGAAGTTTTTGTTCACAACAATAATATAAGGATGTAGTTAAAGTGAGAGGTATAGTTAAAGGCTGTTTTTGGCCATTTACTCTGGAACATACTGTTTTGTGTGAAATTTCATCGAACACCTGATCTTCGGTAATGGAAGAAGGTTCATGTACCAAATTTGCTTCTACTGAGTTGGTATTCCCAATTTGTGGTGTATATATGTCTTCGAGAGGTTCAACCTCAGCATTGTTTTTAGTAATTAATGCCACAAACTCTACATATTTATACTGTACTGGAAATTCATCGAACACATGGTCTGCCTGTCAGCTTCTAGTGTTGTTGGCTAATGCAGACGTAGAGGACTTTGGAACACGACCGGGAGCAGGAAGGGGAGACACCACAACTGATTCTGAAACTATAGGACAAAATTAACACTATCAAAATGAACCTGTGAGGAATTAGCTAGAGACCCCAGTACAACGTTGTTGGTTTGTTGGCGAAAATGCTAAGCAAATTTATCCTTAAAATGCGTCCAATCCAAAAAATAGCTTGTTGAAAAATAAGCTATTGAACCAGGCCAGAGCTTCATCCTCAAGGTAAAATGAAGGAAGCGGAAGCCAGTCATTCGCATCGAAGCCAAGGTATGTGAAGTACAACTCAGCTTGAAAAATCCAACTCTTTGGGTTGCCGTCGCCACTGAATCTATGTATAAACATCGCCGTTGTTGGAGTACGATCGATGAAAGCACCAATGTAACAAATCCGAATTTCTCACTATATTGATAAGAGACTGAATAGCCATTACAATTTTAGAATCATAATATCAATACCCAAACTACTGAATTACAATGGAATTATGAAAATAACAAGTAACTAACGATAAAGATAAGAATGGGGATGAAAAGCTTAGACTCTAGAAGAACAAGAGGACATATATTTTTATTCAGTATGCATAAACCCTTCTTTCAAACTCTTTCTCCCTTTTAACCAAATGCTAATCGGGCCTATATCCCAAATAAAACACTTCCACATTTTACTCAACCCAATCTCGTTCACCACTTCTAACAGATCACACTCCCTTACAGAGTTAACTTGGTTCACAACATTGTGCCACCCTGCTGGAAATTTAGTTTCATGTTTTAGAGAAGAACATATTAACTCAACATTGGTGGATAGAGTATGTAAACAACTTTTGCATCATAGTTACAACATAAAGCAGAAACAATAACCGCACAACTCTCCTTCGGCATTTCATCTGAAATATGTGATGAATAAATAACCGCATGCCAGTAGAGAGTATCCCTATCACTCTTTCTTCTTCTTAGAAAAGAACATAGTGACTTATTAGTGGCGGATACAATATGTATTACATCAGAATTACACTAAGCAGAGGGAAACTCTCCTTTGGCATGTCAACTTAAATATATAAGTGCATGTCAATAGAGAGTAGCCCTACCACTGTTTCGCTTATAAATTCAAGAATACATTTTTATTCACCAACTTTTTTTTTCTCATTTTTCTACTTTTGTTTTATCACACCAGAGCCTTCCAAGCTTATATTAGTAATTCCATCTCAGTTTAAGAGACGGTATAAAGTATCAACCCATGGAGAATTAGCATATCCTTCCATTTTTATGTCCTCTTTCTTTTTCTAGGGTCATAAAATGGGGAACTTTTGTATCCCTTTTACCATTTCATTTTGTGGATTTTCGGTTTCTGAATGCTAGTTTCACTTAATTAGGTTCTTTTTTTGTGACTATGAAGTATCTCACTTTAGTATTTTACAAGATATCCTTGGTCATATTCCTCATTTTCCTCTTCTTTTGTCCATATAGACATTTCTATGTAGGGTCATTTTTGCTTTCGTGTGACTTTTCCATTTTCTAGTGCCAGTCTCACTTAATTAGGCGAGTAAATTTTTCAGATCTCAAGTCTTTTAGAAGTTGGGAAACAAAATTGATTTAGAAAAAGTGTAGGACGACAAAATAAAAGTTGGATGGAGGTTTTTGAGTTCTTGCATATTACTCAAAAGTTTCGTCATTTCTTTCAGGTTGCATATTATAACGACCTGTTTCCGTCGTTATAGAAAAGCCAATGGGGAAATTTTTTGGTCCGAAAAACTTTTTGATAGTAACTTGGAGTTTCCTAACCTAGTCCAGAGTTGGACGAAATCAGAGTCAGTAAGGTCTAGGGAAATATGATAATGAATGAGAGATCTAATTATGAATTTTATCACATGAGTAGATAGCTAAGACATTAAGGAACCCGTACGAATTTACGAAATCAAATTCGGGTGAGTAGAACTCCTAAAACTGATCTTAGCGTGAACGGGTAATTTCTGAATGTCATGGGTTGAAGGTGTGTTGTGAAATGGGGGTTTGAAACTCTTTAATTAACTCTATGTATCTGTTAAAGCCTCCAGGGTGGGATTATTTCCGCCAGGGCCGGGCCGCTGTAGCAGGATGAGGTCCGCTGTGGTGGGACAGTCGCGACTTAAGTCGAAAATAAATCCCAAAAATGTTATTATTCTGCAAAATTTGATCTTGAGAGCTAAGGAACGACCCAGGGATATTTCTTTAAGGTTTTCCACCTCTTCTAGCACCAAAGGTAAGATTTTTACTCCCTAAATTCATTTTTCAATCCGTAGAACTTAGTTTCTTGGGTAATTATCGATGAATGAGGGTTTTGATCTGGGAATTATGGTGGAAGAAGCCCTAAACTGGGTATGGGGATCAAGAGTTTGGCCCAGGGTTGATATTATTGATTATAATTCGGGTAATTAGGACTTATTTATTGATCCTGGCGTTATATTGATTGTTTGTAGACCAAGAACACGCGGAAAGAATCCGGAAAGGGGAGAATCCAGTTTCTTAGGGGATTGAAGTTTTGTTCGAGGTAGGTGATGGTTGTGATTTCATGTTTGTGTGATGTATGTTAGTAATTTCTTTATTGTATGCGAATGTTGCATTATTGATCACACCTAAAGTAAATGAGTATGAACGAATAACTATATGCTATGAATCACCTCTTGATTGTATGATTATGAGAATTTACATTGTGATTGTGATGGTGGTATGTTGAATGGATCGGGTGTCACGTTCCGACGCACTAACTGGATCGGATGTCACGTACCGACATATATATTTGAACGGGTGTCACGATCCGACACACTAACTTAGATCGAGTGTCACGATCTGGCACACTAACAGTTTGGGTATGGGTTCCATGAGAGGACCAATGACTTGTTGTATATATGCGTATTATTGAGATTGTGAAATTGTACGTTGCTCGTAAATGATAATTGATATTGTATATGTTCGGTGTATGCATGTTTATGATGTTGTAATGACTTATATATGTTTCGCTTATTGGAATAGCCGCCTGATCCTACCAGTACACTGTGGTTGTGTACTGATACTGCACTTGCTCTTTCTTTGTTGAGTACAGGGCATCTTCAGGTGGCTACTGACAGACCTCGCTTAGGAGATCAGTAATCAGCATCGAATTCAAGGGTGAGCCAGTTCTTCCGGGATACCTTGAGTTCTCTTTTTTGTTTAGTCCATTTCTTCGGACTTAGATTATTAGATAATTCTCTTGTTTAGTTTGGGTTGTACCCACTTTCGTAGACATGTTGGTTAGAGTTTTGGTACATTGACTTTCAGGTTCTAGGCATTATTTCTGCATTGTTTTTAGTATCGATTGTTAGACTTTTGAAGTTTATGGGAACTTCAGTTTTACGCATTTAAACCTGCTTCCGTAGGTTAAAATGTTTAGTATTTTTGGTTAAGTACTTGGTTTTGGGTTGTAGTAACGGTTCTCCCACCGGAGAGTTAGTGTGGGTGCCACTCACGACGGTCTGGGTCGTGACACATATCAAGCTTACCCAAACTAATTAACTAGCTGTGGAACTTTAAAATCATTTTGCACCTTTCAACACGTATGGTATGGTAATAATTTAGCAATTTTTTGTGCAACAAAAATCAGTCCTTACGACTTAAGACATTCAAGTATAATGAAGCTGGACAATTGGCGTCCAAGTTTGGATCAATGTTATATAAGAATACATTCATAAAATACCATCCTAGTTTCTTGCACCAGCTAGTCAGTCTCTCAAACCTATGCCCCATATACCTACATCACATCTATATTTATATCTATATCAATATCGATATCAATGTAAACTTCTAAATTCGAAAGTTGAATCACCTGATTATCCTTCTAAATAGTTAACTCTAAATATATATCCTATTTATAGATTAATTAAAATAGTGTCAAGTAATAATTGATAAAATCCACCTATTTCAAGCAGTTGATAAACAAAGTCATCGAGTCAGACACTTCAAGAGCGAAACTATAAAAGCCACTGTTTGTAATAAGGGCGTTCATTGTTTGGAGAAGCAAATCATTGCAGAGATATTAGGATAGTATTCTAAAACGGAGATCTTAAGTTCAGTTAGTTTCCTACCCGCGCTTTACATTGGTGGTGAGGATTTGATTCCCACCTTGTAATACCCTACCTCTTTTCCCTTTCTCTACCCTATGTGATAAAAGAGATATAGGAAAAGCAATGGACAAAAAATAATAATAAATAAAGAAAATATAGTATTCTAAAAGGATAAAGGCCTTTTCATCATGAATATAATGTCTACCATATTATGTTTAGGCAGTAGTGATGTGAGGCAATTTGATTGTTTAGTTTGGTAGTTCTTTGTTTCCCGAAAAGAGGATTTTTTCAATTTGTGCTTGTTTTTTATATAGCATCCAGAATTGGACTATGTTGATATATGCTGCTGCAGTTGTTTAGCTTCAAATATCTTTAGAGTAAACAAGCACAAATGATGATACACTTCGAACTTTTATTACGAGAGAACACAACAAGCACCTTATTCGAACTTTTATTATGTCTAATTGTCTGGCAAAGAAAGCAGTACTCTTCATTTCATGGCCTCTAAAAGAGCGGGAATCCTAAAAATTCCATAACATAAGCAAGAGTAGAATTAGGGAAGTCGAAAAGCCGCATGAATAACAAAAATCAAAACCAAATAGATAACGTAACGTAGAATATCTAAAAGAGAATAGAAGAAGAGGAAAAAATAAGGAATATGAAAAAATGATATGTTGTATTTCACTCCTTGAGTGCAAAGGTCACACACTTCAAAGGCATAAAATCATGCAGCATCAACTTTCAACAACTTTTTCCGGAGGGAATTTGATGAAAATATTTTTAATAGCGTTTCTTTCAGGAAATGAAATTGTAAAGGATAAGAAAGTTACCACATTTTTTTACTCTAGAAAAGCAATCCCATAATGCCAGAAGATATCGGCAGACCACAAGTAGAACCAAAAATCACATAGAATGTGATGATTCTCTCTAAGGGTTTATACCGTCTCTTAAATTGAGAAGGAATGCCTATATACACATTGAAAGCTCTGTTGTGGTGAACGAGAGGAAGAAGAAAATGAGAGTTGGTGAATGAAAATATATTCTTGAATTTATAAGCGAAACAATGATAGGGCTACTCTCTATTGGCATGCAATTGTATGTTTTAGCTGACATGCCAAAGGAGAGCTGCCGTGTTACTGTCTCTGCTTAATCAACATGCCCTCCAGGCACTCTTAATACAGTGTGATGTCTTGAATGTATTTTTCTACTTTTCTTAGATATCATTGATTTTCAAATCAAATCACAAAGCATGATGAATGTTTTTCCTTACCTTTTGGAGGTAAGCCATTTTCTTAGATGTCTACATTGATTTGAAAAGCATTTTTATAAATATTTAAGTAAACCAAATATGAATATCAAACACACTCTTCCACTAATGTAGAGTTCTTTGAGTTATACAATGTGTGGTTAAGCTACTCAGAATAACGTTGTACACAAATTAAAAATGAGGCAATATTTTTACACTACTTGTTTCCATTTATATACTCAATTATAGATTTCCTAGTTGACAAAAAAGAAATAAAGAAAGAATGTATCTTCCCAGGTATGCTCTTCTAATTTCTCTGTTTCTCTTCATTTTATTTATTCATCAATGCTTCTTTACTACTTCAATTAATCAAAAAAAGTTACCACTGTCTCTGAGAAAGCTTCCAATCATAGGAAATATGCACAAACTTAGTTTGTTACCTCACCATTCTCTCCATAAGCTATCAGAAAAGTATGGTCCAGTCATGCTACTTCATTTGGGCAGTAAGCCAGTGTTTGTTGCTTCTTCTGTCGAAGCTGCTCGTGCTATCATGAAAACTCACGATGTCATATGCACAAGCAGACCTAAATCTAGCATTGTTGATAGATTCTTTTATGGCTCATAGGACGTGGCATTTAATCCCTATGGATAGTACTGGAGACAAATTAGAAGTTTCACCGTGCTTCACCTCCTTAAAAACAAAAGAGTCCAATCTTATCGTCATGTGAGAGAAAAAGAAACATCGAATATGATTGAAAAAATCAGAAAAGAGTGTTACTCTTTGACTTCAGTGATAATTTTAAAAATTTGCTTCTGTTCTCTCACCAATAACATAGTTAGCAGAGTGGCCTTAGGGAGGAAATATAATGAAGAAGAAGGTGGAATGAATTCTAAGGTCACTTTTGGGTACTTTTAGCATTGGGGATTATATTCCATGGCTTGAATAGGTCAATAGAATTACTGGTATTGACACCAAAGTGGAGAAAGTGGCTAAAGAGTTGGATACATTTTTGGAGAGTGTGATTGAAGAACACATTAGTAGAAGCAAGAAAGGATAATATAGTACTAAAGACTTCGTAGACGTTTTGTTGGAAATTCAGAATGGAAAGGAAACTGGCTTTCTTCTTCAAAGGGATTCATTGAAAGCTATCATCTTGGTAAGTAAGCAATTGTCATACTATCTTCCAAGAACATGATTAGAATTCACACTACTATATTGTTTCGTTGTAAAAAACTTGAAGATGTGTTAGAATAGTTTTGTTATGCTTCCACATGCACCTAATCATACACACATAATCCAGCATAACAATTTTAGTTTTGTTGTGTGTGTGTTTCTTTTTAATGCGTAGGATGATTTTGCTGGTGGTACGGATACACCATATACAACTTTAGAGTGGATAATGACAGAGCTTTTGAGGCATCCAAGATCCATGGAGAAGTTAAAGAATGAAGTGTGAGGATTACCCCCAGGGAAAGCAGAGGTAACAGAGGATGACTTAGGAAATATGTGTTGAATATTGATTCAAATGTAACTAGAGGTTCCTATTTAGTTGGAGGAGTAACACGTTTGTTAGGACTCCTAGTTGAGTCAAACCATATCTTCTATTAGTTGCTAATATTTAGCTTAGTTGATAAGGTTGTGGTTAAGTTATTGGGTCATGTTTCCCTTAGGTGGTTGAGTCTTAATTCCTATTTAAAGTGTCCTATGTATTTTCTTTAAAATATTAGAAATATAACGTGAAAGTTCTCTGCAATTCTTCTTTTTTCTTCTTATACGTTGTTTCTTCTTTCTTTATTATCCAACAAAATTGGTATCAAGAGTCTGGTTAGGTCAAACTGAGAGCAAATCAATAGCAAGAAGAAAGTGACAATCGAGAGCAAAGAATGGCTACAAATGGAGCATCTACCACATCTCAACAACTAATTCCATCTTTAATGGGGATAAATACAAATTTTGGAGCATAAAGATGAAGACAAAAACTCAAGAATTGTGGGATTTTGTGGAGAAGGGCTATACTGAGGAAGATGAAGCACAAAGGTTGTGGGAGAACACAAAAAAGGACTCCAAGGCTCTGTTTTACATCCAGCAAGCGATGCATGACTCAATTTTTTGCAGAATTATTGTTGCAAAAACCTCAAAGCAGGCATGGGATATTCTGAAAAAATAATGCCACGGCTCGACAAAGGTAATGACTGTTAAACTCTAATCACTCCGACGTGATTTCAAAATCTCATCCATGAAAGGTATTGAATATATGCAAGGCTACTTATCTCGGGTGAGTGCAATTGTTAATCATATGAAGGCATACAGTGACAAAATTACTGATGAAACTATAGTTTCTAAAGTTTTGAGAAGTCTTAATAAAAGATTTGATCATGTAGCTGCTATTGAGGAGTCCCGTCATTTATCTAATTATGGTTTTGATGAATTGTTGCATTCATTGAAAGATAACGAGGATAGAATGAATGCTTCTCAAGAAAAGGGTGAAGAGAAGGCATTTTAGATCAACGGGGAGTCTTCTTTCAAAGGCAAATCAGAAGTTTCAAATGCCAGAGGATATGGAGGCAGAGGTAGTTTCCGTGGACGAGGTCGTGGCAGAGGACCGGCTCTGTCTGGTGGTGAACAACGACAATTCAAGAGCAATATTTAGTGTCGCTATTGCAGAAAATAGGGGCACAAGGAAGCTGATTGATTGACTAAACAAAAGGATGAACAACATTATGCCAATTTCACTGAGCAACAACAAAAAAGAAGGGTAATCTGTTAATGGCTCGCTCCTCAATAGATGTTGGTTCAGATGACGTATGGATCATTGATAGTGGTTGCTCCAACCACATGTCGGGCAGAAGGTCACTGTTCAAAGAACTTGATGAATCGGAGAAGTCAGAAGTTTGTTTTGGAATGAAAAGGCAATGACAGTCGACATGAAATGCACAATCGCTCTAAAAACTTCTCATGATAATGTCAAACTTCTCCATGATGTACAGTATGTTCCTTGTTTGTCCCATTACTTATTGAGTGTTGGGCAACTGATGAATTGTGGATATCCTATTTTGTTTGATGACAATTCCTGTCGCATTCAAGATAAAAATTCAGGACACGAAATTTTTGACATTCAAATGGTTCAATATAGAATGTTTCCTCTTGAAGTTTCTGATGTTAAAAGTTTTGCATTAATTACCAAAGGCAATACAGAAGCTAATTTGTGGCATTTGCGGTATGGTCATTTGAATGTAAAAGGGTTACAATTATTAGGTAGTAGAAATATGGTTCTTGGTTTGCCGAGAATTGATGCTCTTGAATTTTGTGAAGGATGTGTGTATGGGAAGAAAAATAGAAATTCATTTCCTATAGGCAAGTCTTGGAGAGCTTCTGTTTATCTTGAATTTATGCATGCTGATCTATGTGGTCCTTTGACTGTTGACTCCTTAGGTGGAAGTCGATATTTTCTACCTTTACGGATGATTATAGTCAAATGAGTTGAGTATATTTCTTGAAATTCAAATTTGAAACATTTGAAAATTTCAAGAAATATAAGTCTTTTGTTGAGAGGCAAAGTGGTTGTAGAATCAAGACTCTTCGAACAGATAGAGGTGGTGAATTTATATCAAATGAATTCAACACCTATTACGAGGAAAATGCTATTCCCATAGAGCTCACAACACCATATACTCCGGAGCAGACTGGTGTCGCCGAACGATAGAATCAGTCATTCAAATGGGTAGAAACATGATGCAAGCTAGAGGTGTACCAAAATATTTTTGGGCTGAAGCTGTTGCTACTGCTGTCTACATGCTGAACATTTCACCCACCAAGGTTGTTCTTAATCAAACACCATATGAAGCATGGAGAGGTAACAAGCCCAAGGTAAGCCACTTATGTGTCTTTGGATGTATAGCTTATTCTTTGGTGAATTCCCAAGCTAGATATATGCTTGATGAAAAATCAAAGAAATGTATCTTTGTTGGATATAGCACAAAATCCAAAGCTTAGAAACAATATAATCTACTGAGCGGAAAATTGTGATCAGTAGAAATGTTATGTTTAATGAAGATGCTAGCTACAACTTTAATTCTGGGAATGTTAGTTCATATATTAAATTGTCACCTACTGATGAAGCTTTTTAGCAAGAACCTACAACAATTTCTATTCTAGGGAACACATCCAGCTATTCTCCAAAAAGTAGCAGCCTTGCTACTCATCAATCAAGAACCTCTGTTCCAGAAAGTGATCACAGCTAACCCCTCAAGGAAGTGGCAGGAGTTCTTCTTAAAGAGATTCTTCCAGTGAGACTCCACCAGCGAAATTCTGATCATTAAGGGATATTTATGAATATTGTGTTTTTGCTTTGTATGTTACTAAACCTAGTTGTTTCAGGGAAGCTGCAGAGAGTTAAGCATGAAAAAATGCAATGATAGAAGAGATGCTAGAAATTGAGCAGAATCAAACATGGGAATTGGTGAATCTACCGAAAGGAAAGTAACCCATTGGACTCAAATGGGAGTTAAAAATCAAGCGTCATGCAGATGGGAGAATACAACGATACAAAGCAAGGCTTGTAGCTAAAGGATATGCACAACATCAAGGTATTGATTACGATGAGACATTTTCACCTGTCGTTCGCTTTGAAACGCTGAGAAGGCTGCTAAACTGAGCTGGCATGTTTATCAATTCGATGTTAAATCTGCATTCTTAAATGGGGATTTGAAGAGGAAGTTTATGTTTCCCAACCTGAGGGTTTTGGTGTTAGTGGCAATGAGAGCAAAGTATACAAGCTCAAGAAGGCTCTTTATAGGCTAAAACAAGCGCCACAGGTATTGTACAACAAAATTGACTCGTACTTCCTGAGGAATGGATTTGAAAGGAGCGAGAATGAGCCTACGTTTTATGTAAGAAACAAGGTAAGACTGATTTTTTTGTAGTTTGTCTCTATGTGGATTACATGATTTATATAGGGTCATGTGAAACTTTAGTTGCTGAATTTAAATCTTACATGATGGAGTTTGAAATGTCAGATTTAGGTATTTTGCAATACTTTCTTGGTCTTCATGTGAAACAGGTAGAAGATGGAATTTTTGTTTCTCAAATGAAGTATGCAAAACACCTCCTGTTCAAGTTCGGTATGCATAATTGTAAAGCGGCTTCCATACCCATGAATGCAAATAAAAATCTTCAGCTTGAATATGGCACAGATCTTGCCAATCCTAGTCACTACAGAAGGTTGATTGGAGGTTTGAACTACCTGACACATACTCGTCCTGATATTATGTTTTCTGTTAGTATGTTGTCTAGGTATATGCATAGTCCTACAAAGCAACATCTCGGTGCTACCAAAAGAGTTTTGTGTTATGTTGCTGGGACAGTTGACTTTGGGATTTCAGACTCCAAAGATGTAGATTTCAGCTTGACAGGATACAATGATAGTGATTGGGCAGGAAGTATAGATAACAGAAAGAGTACTTCTAGAAATGTTTTCAATCTAGGATCTGGAGTGATTTCTTGGATCTCAAAGAACCAGGATCTGGTTTCATTATCATCATTTGAAGGAGAGTATGTTGATGAAACTTTAGCAGCTTGTCAAGCCTTATGGCTACAAAGAATGTTAGTTAATGTTTACTATCGGCAAGAGGGTGCGATAAAAATATTCTGCGATAACAAGCCAACTATTGCAATGACAAAGAATCCGGCTTTTCACAGCAGAACACAACACGTAGACATCCTCTATCATTTCATTCATGACCACACAACAAGTGGTGATATAGAGTTGAATTTTTTCGGTAAAAGGGATCAAATTGCATATGTTCTCACGAAGGCACTCCCACAGGCCAAGCATGATCAATTCCAGCAGAAACTTGGAGTTTGTAATTTTGAAAAAATGGGGAGTGTTGAATATTGATTCAAACGTAATTAGAGGTTCCTATTTAGTTGGCACAGTAACACGTTTGTAAGGAGTCCTAGTTGAGTCATAGCATATCTTCTGTTAGTTGCTAATATTTAGCTTAGTGGATAAGGTTGTGGTTAAGTTAGTGGGTCATGTTTCCCTTAGGTGGTTGAGTCTTAATTCCTATATAAAGTGTCCTATGTATTTGCTTTAAAAATATCAGAAATATAACGTGAAAGTTCTCTGCAATTCTTCTTTTTTCATCATATATGTTGTTTCTTCTTTCTTTATTATCCGACAATATGCACTATCTGAAAGAAGTGATCAAAGATATTCTCAGGCTTCATCCACCGATTCCACTATTAGTTCCTCGAGAATCAATAAAAGACGTAAATTTACTTGGCTACCATATAGCCGCTGAAACTCAAGTCATTATCAATGCTTGGACAATCGGAATAGATCCTTTATCATGGGAAAATCTAGAGGAGCACCGATCAAAGAGGTTCTTAAATAGTACTATTGATGTCAAAGGATTAAACTTTTAGTTGATTCCGGTTGAAGCAAGCATAAGGGGCTGCCCAGGAACTGCTTTTGCTGTTGTGATAAATGAGCGAGCATTAGCAAGACTTGTGCACAAGT
Organism: Solanum etuberosum; assembly: GCA_029582245.1. NCBI lineage: Eukaryota > Viridiplantae > Streptophyta > Magnoliopsida > Solanales > Solanaceae > Solanum > Solanum etuberosum. The sequence continues at coordinate 24,198 of JAJONR010003465.1, read as the reverse complement.
TCAATTTTGCATTACCAAAAGGGTTAAAACTGGAAGATTTTGATATGATTGAAGGCAGTGGCATCACGATTCGTAGGAAGTCACCTCTGCTAGCATTGGCCACTACATGGTCTAGTTAGTTATTGCTGGTAGTAAATACTCCTTCCATCCAACAATAGTTGTCCTCTATATTATTTTGGGATGTCCAACAATACTTGTCCACTTTATGAAATCAATAGATAATTTTACACTTATCATTAATTATAGTAATTTTCTTATTAGATTTTTTAAGACATTATATTTATTATATTCAAAAGGTTATATAGTAAAATTACCCTTCTATTTATAGTTTCTTAAGAAGTGTGCAAAGTCAATAGTGGACAACTATTGTTGGACAGAGGGAGTAGTTTCATGATATGAAATAAGTGTGCTGGTCTACTCCCTTTTTGGATATTTTGGTACATGTCTTTTACATTCTTTTATGCAAGGTATCTTATTTTATTATGATCTGCATATAACAAAGGTATCTTATTTTACCCAGTAAGTTGTTCCATGGAAAATTCATGATTTATATAACATAATTTTTTCATTGATTCGTGATGGGAATACCTTCATTTCTAGTAGTGATCGATATGTTTCATTTTGGAGATAAGAGAAATATGTGCGTGATCAACAACTTATAATAATGTTTTTTCATTTGAATGAAATAAATTTGGGAATTAATGACATAAGGAGTTGTTGAATTAATTGGAGTAAATATACATATTTGTGTGCTAGACAAAGAAAATCTTTGTTACATCCTAGACGAAATTATATGAGACTGGCACTCGGAGAATCAAAAACCCACATGAAAGCAAATATGACCTTGCAAAGAAATGTTGATACAGAAAAAAGAAGAGGAAGATGAAGAATATGACCAAGGATATGTTGTAAAAGAGTCAAGCACACTTCATCATAGACATAAAAAGTGCCTAATTAAGTGAGACTGACACTTGAAAAAATCAAAAAGCCACATAAAAGCAAAAACAAACCTGAAATAGAAAAGTAGATGGAAAAAGGAAAGAGGAATATGACGAAGGATATGTTGTAAAATAGTACTCAAGTGACTCACTTCTTAGTCACAAAATCAAGTAACATCTCCTCCTTTCAATGACTTTTTTTCTATATCTTGCATTCATGGCCAAGTCAATAGGGGAAATTTGATGAAAATATTTTCATAAAGGAGCTTCACAAAATGAAATGCTAATGAGATACAAAAGTTATTAATTTTCCGACCCTAGAAAAAGGAAGAAGATAAATCCACAGTCCACACATAATAAAAATGACAGGATATGCTGATTCTTCATGGGTTTATACCATATATTAAAATGAAAAATATTTAATTATATAGGCATGGAAGGGTCTTCTATGATGAAACAAAAGCAAAAAAATGAGAAAAAAAAGAGAGTTGGTGAAGGAAAATATATACTTGAATTTATAAGCGAACTAGTTATACGGCTACTCTCTATGCTGTTGTGTATTTCAGCATACACGCCAAAGGATAGCTGCCTTGTTATTGTCTCTTCTTAATATCCTAACACAAAGAAAGAAGTGAATGATAATAATAGAAAAAGTGGTAGGGCTACTCTCTATTGGCATGCAACTATATATTTAAGCTGACATGCCAAGGGAGCGCTTCCCTGTTACTGTCTCTTCTTAGTGTAATTCTGATGCAAAAGTTGTTAAACCACTGCTTATGTACCGTGTCTACCAGTGGTACGACCTACATCTGCATTATTCTTCTCTAAAAGCTGAAACTATTTCTCATAGGGTGGGACGATGTACTACAATGAGTAGATTGCGAGAAGACATTTTTTGTATAGTCCTACATCTCCATTATTCTGCCCAAATATACTTTTCCTCCATGATAGAACCAAACTGTAAAAGACTTTTCAGATGGTATACTCAATTTCCTTTTTAGACAGTCTGAAAATTCTATATTTAGTAACAATTCAACTTTAAAATGCTCATTTACCCTTCATTAAATGATTTATATCCACACAGAGATCTGTAATTTATCTTAGACCACAAGTTTCAAAAGTCTTTCTTCCTTTTTTTAAACTTCATATCAAGTCAAACTATATCACATAAATTGGGATGAGAGAGTATTATTATATTTTAAGTAAAGGATCCTGAATAATGTAATACTAATCCTTGAAAAAAAAAGTCTGAGGGTCTTAGTCTAACATCTTAATTAAAGAACATTTCCATTCATGACAAAAAATAAATTTATCATATATCTAACTCCAATGCTTGGAAATGGCCACATATCCAACTGGAAGGGTCATGTTGCATTTCGTTGAAGCTAATGAAATCCATAGATGAATGGCCCTTCATGCATCTTGTTTGAACGAATGAAATGTATGGATATTACTCTTCATTTCCCCTGAAACCCTAACTCCAACACTAAGACAACCTCTACTCTTGTGTTCATAGGATTCAAAACCTCTTATAAACATAATAAATTAAAAAATTACCTTATATATAATGTAGCATTTTGACAAGGTGGTTAGGGTGAACACCATCATTCCCCTCAAGATTTACCCATAAAATAGATACTCAAATTGCTGAGGAAATTACAACAAATTGAGAATAGGGACGCTTAAGTAGTATTGTGGCTGGCTCAAAAGACAGGGCAGGAATCAGTTGGACAATATTGTGAGTTTTATTTTCCGTTGTTGTTTACGATGCTTGGAATGAAAGTAACAAAAGAAGGTTTCAAGTTGATAAAATGGAACAAGGAGGAGATAGTTCAAAACAAATATCGTGATCTTGATGATACATACTGCAAGTTAAGAAAATTTTAAATGGAATTTCATACTAGCTATAACTACAATAACTACTCTTCTTAGGTTCATGTAAACATAATGGCTAAATGAGTTACTTTGAGAGGCTATTTTTGTTTAGACCTGCCTCTAGAGTACAATAAGCAGGTGGTGTAATATTTCCAATTGGGTGAATATATTTTCTTACGTTCGACCAAAAAAACACTGTTTGGAATTAATTTCTACTTGTCTTTGATTCCTGTTTCTAATAAGAAAAGATGTCCAATGAAACGCTTTTGATGGTGACTCATAAATTGTTCAAGGAAAATTGTGCTTTCTGGTTGAAGACTTGATTCCGATACTCACATATTGAGATTTACATAAATTTGATTTCTTGATGCCCTTCATTGTTTGGAGAAGTAAATCACTACAGTGACGTTTTGTATAGTATTTTACAATGACAAAGGGGTATTCATGAGTTTCTACCATACTATGTCTAGGCTGTAGGTGACATGAGGCAATTTGATTGTTCATCTTTGTATATTTAGACAATAACGATTCACTATGATCCCAACAAACAATTCATCATACGACAATTCATATTTTCAAAATATCTATTTAATCAATTCAAAACAACATACTACATGACTCGATTTATACGTGCAGTACACGTCCCTAGAAACTAGTTCATAATAAACTATCAACTTTGTACAATACTTTTATTTCAATTTATATGTCTTACTTTAATTCAAGAAAAAATTGCTCCAGTTGTTTTTCCTTCCTCAAAGAGAGAGGAGTCTTACGTAGTATAAATAAAATGTGATAGTTAATATTTTATAATTGTAACATTGGTATATCCGCTAGAATGTTTTTCAAGACAGACATTTTGCACTGTTTGAAGAAATTCGAACGGTCAGTACTTGATTGTCTCTTATTTTGTATGTTGTTTGAATTGTAAACTTCAAATGTCCTAAGAGTAAGGGCGTAATAAACGACAGATTTTAGATATATGAGATAATTCAACAAGCACCTTTGAACTTTTATTATGTCCAACTCAGACAGAAGAAGCAGCACTTTTGATTTCCTGGGCTGTAAAAGACTTGGAAGCTTTTGAATATAAGAATGTAATTAATACTGGAATTTCGGGAAATCAAAAAGTCACATGATGAACAACAAAAATCATAATATAGAACATAAACTGAGAAGAAGAAAAAGAGGAAGAGATAAAAAAAAGGAATATCATGAAGAATGTATTGTTTGAAGGTCCTTGAGTCAAATGACACACACTTTAAAGGCGTAAAATCATGCAGTATCTCAGTTGCAGTAACTATTTTCAGAGGAGTTGCTTTCATGAAATGAAATTGGTAAAGCAATCCCTAATGCAACAAAAACATACGAAAATCATATTGGATATGCCGATTCTTTCTGGGTGTTTATACCGTCTCTTAATTAAACTGAGAAGGAATGCTCTATAAAAGTTTGGAAGGCTCTACTATTATGAACTAGAAGCAAAAAAATGAGAAAAAAGAAAAAGAGTTGGAGAATGATAATAAGGAAAATAGTGATAGGGCTACTCTCTATTTGCATGCAATTATATATTCATCACATATTTCTGCTGACAGGCCAAAGGAGAGCTTCCTTGTTACTGTCTCTTCTTAATCGTAGCACGACTGTCCGTGCTTGCAATTGACTACAATATGTAGATTACAAGAAGATATAGTTTTGTACACCTGCATAGTTCTTGAGTCCGGAGTTAAAAGGGACATTTTATTTAACTAAAATACCCAAAGGACTACTTTTTCTATTTAACCAAACTAGATAAATCGCTCAAAGTTGAGCAATTTGTCTTTAATATCAACTAAACCAATAATTCTATTTTAAAAAGTCTCTCATATTTGTAACACCCCGACTCTCAAAATGGGGAAAATACTAGATTTCAGAAAACCAGTGCCACTACCAACGGAACCACCCACAGACCGTAGGTCGGTTTCCGTCATTAAGGTCCAAATTTTGATGGTCTCTGATCCCACCCACGGTCGACCAGTATGGTCCGTGGTCGGACCTACGGACCGTATGTGAGGGTCAACAACTATTTAGAGGAAAATGGCTTGTGGGTAAACTTCAAACTATCATATCTTTTAGCACAAAATGAATTAGGTGACCCATGACCTATCAAATTAAGATTAATTGAATCCTCTTTCCAACACCACCGAGTATGCTAAAATGCAAGCTCAGAGTAAAAAGTTATGCTCATTTTAGTGAAGCCCTATCGGGAAGAGCATGAACGATGACCCCAAACGACGATTGGTAATTCAAATGACAGCCCGCAGTCCTGTAGTAGATGACACTTGTCAGTTTTAAGTCAGGGTCTTTTTGGTCCTTTTCCCTATGCATTACGCACTTAAACTACGTTGTTTGATTCCTAAACTTCATCGTTTTATTCGGTTTAAGCCTAACAACCTAGTCAGGCATACCCAAAACCCTCATTCTCCAAAAATCATCCAAACTTGGAGCAAAAAGAAGAGGAAAAGTCGACCAAACCTCTCAAAAAACAAGAAGCAATGTTCTTTAAGTTTCAGCCCCAGAATCCAAAGGATTTCTTCGTAGATTTCGTCACTAGGTATGTGGGATTTAACTACCGGGTTCCTTTCATCCACTAGGTCCCTCGAATTCTTTTAGTTCCATGATTCTACATAGCTTGTTTAGACCCAAGTTTTGTAAAATCTTGGGAATTTTTTGTGATTTCAGCTGCTATAGAATCCATAGTCTAAATAACATGTTTTATTGAAAACGTTGCACAATTCCTTGTATAAAATTCAGAAACCTTGTTTGTGTAAATTGTCTTAATTCATGAATTATACTTGCTAGGTTAGTTAAACAAAAAATCATTCTCAAGATTTCGAATGTCACATTCTTAGTATATAAATGTTGCATTCTCAATTAGCATGTCAGTATTTTGAGCTTTTCAGTATTTAGTGCGTTTTAGCTTCATATGTATTCAGTTTGGAGTAAACTTAGCACCGAGTTGGACTAGGGTTCAGCGTACCCTCATAGTCCCAGAACTACATGCTCGCATAGGATTATAAGTCCCTTCTGTTTGGCATCAGATTTAGTGATCATGCTACACATGCCTTTATACCCATGGCAAGGTATATTGGGTCCTCTCGATGGGGTATATACATCGGACTTCACGTTTAGCTCACGTGGTTTATGTTGGTTAATAGTAGATCTCACAGTCAGACTCTTAGTGCATTTGACCAGGTTTTCAGCAGTTATATCAGTATATAGTTCAGCATGTTATCTTCATGATTAGTACTTGGTCATTGCATTGAGCTTAGCTTTTCAGTTATTTCAATATTTATATTCTTTTTCAGATTATGTCATTGCTCAGTAATGCTTTGTTAAGCTCATATATATTTATTTAGCTTAGTATCTATATCCTGCATGCTTAGTACATTCTAAGTACTGACGCGTACTCTGCGCTACATCCTTTCATGATGTAGGTTCAGGTACTCAGCATCCAGATCACACTTAGATTGATTCTCGATCCGCATTCAATAGCTTCAGTGGTGATTCCTCATATTTTAAGGACAATAGACATGGTTTCAATTTAATCATCATTTTTAGTTTTTCAGTTTTGTTAGAGTTAGCTGGGGGCATATCCCAGCAGCTCAAGCCAGTTAGAGGATTTTCAGACATAGTAATAGATTCAGCTTGAGTTGTTAACTGGTTGTCAGTTATCACCAAACTCTTAGTATGTTTTATATATTCAGACTATCTGGGGTTTATCCGCACACCAGATATTTATTTATTTAGCTTCCGCATAGTCCATGCTTTACTTAGTTATTTTCATTATGCTTATGATATGCCAGACTCAGGGTTAGCATGGGGTCACTGGTGATCGATCCTAGGTCTCGTGTTACGTCAAGTGGGTAGCCTCGGGGTGTGACAAACTTGGTAACAGAGCATTAGGTTCAAGAGTCCTAGGGTGTCTGAAAGCCGCACTAAGTAGAGTCTCTTTAATGTGTGTGAAGCGCGCCACACCTATGACGGGGAGGCTACAAAGTGTTTTAAGAAAAACTTCACTTTTTTTACTATTCTTATCGTGTGTGAGGTATGATTCAACTTCTCCTTCCTAATCCATCATTTTACGTTTCAAATCATGCATCCTCGTAGAGCTAACGCACGGAATGCTAATGCATGCAATGCTAACACAATTCCTCAAATCCTAAATCATGATGTTACGAATGTAGAATTTTGAAATGCGATCCAACTCTTGGCTTAGAGTGTGGCCAATCAGAACAATCAACAAGCCACAATTCCTGCAAACACTAATGGTGGATCAGCTGCAGCTAGGGTTTGAAACTTTGTTCGAATGAATCCGCCTGAATTTCTAGGGTCAAAGGTTTGTGAGGACCCACATAATTTCATTGATGAGGTTAAGAACATTCTTGGAGGTAATGCAAGTGACTATTACTGAGAGTGTTGAGTTAGCATCCTATCAACTTCAGGATGTGGCTCATATCTGGTTCACTTAGTGGAAAGAAAAATACAGGTGCGGATGCAGCTCCTGAGACTTGGGATTGTTTTACTAGAGCTTTTCTGGACAGGTTCTTCCCAAGGAAGTTGAGAGAATCTAAGGCACAAGAGTTTATGAACTTGAAGGAGGGTTCAATGTCGGTCGAAGAGTATGGGCTGAAGTTCACTCAGCTGTCTAAGTATGCTCCACACATGGTTGCCGATCCAAGGGCATAAATGAGTAAGTTATTGGTTGGGGTATCCGATCTAGTGAAGACCGAGTGCAGGAATGCTATGCTTCTAGGGGATAGGGAAATTTCTAAGGATAACAAGAAGGATAGAACAGGGAGTTCTGAATACTCTCAGCACAGATTCAGTAGAGATCTAAAGCCCTAGCACCTTCATCAGCTAGTACTCCATCACCCAGGTTTCGACACGATCAGAAAGGTAGGGTATCAGGCTCTAAGTCTCTCGAGAGTGCTTCAAGTAACCGTACTTTTCCAACTTTCCCAAAGTGTGGTAAGAACCATCAGGGTGAGTGTCTTGCTGGCTGAGAGAGATGCTTTGGGTGTGGTTAGTCTTGCCATAGATTGAAGGATTTCCCTTCTGCCAGGCAGGGGTAGGAAGGTAACAACAATATGGCTCATTCTAAAGCTCCAGCAGCACCAGCAGGTCACTTAACTCAGCAGGGTGCCTCTTCTGGTATAGGTGGCGGTCAGCGCCAGAACAGGTTGTATTCTCTCCAGGCTCGCCAGGACAAGGAAGATTCTCCTGATTTGGTCACTTGTACGTTACGAGTCTTTCATTTAGATGTTTATGCATTGTTAGATCCAGGGGCTACACTGTCTTTTGTAACTCCCTATATAGCAATAAACTTTAGTGTCAGTCCAGAAAATCTCTCAGAGTCCAGTTGGTGACCCAGTTATAACTAGACGGGTATACAAAAATTTCTCTATCACAGTTTCCCAGAAAGTCACCTCTGTAGACCTTGTAGAGTTAGAAATGGTAGATTTCGATATCATTCTAGGAATGGATTGGTTACATTATTGTTATGCCTTAGTCGATTGTAGAACTAGAATCGTCCAGTTTCAGTTTCTAAACGAGCCAGTCTTAGAGTGGAAGGGTAGTAGCTCAGTGCATATAGGTCTATTTATCTCTTAACTTAAGGCTAGAAAAATGATTTCCAAAGGGTATATCTATCATCTTGATCGGATTAAGGATTCAAAGTCCAAAACCCCAACTCTTGAGTCAGTCCTTGTAGTAAATGAGTTTCCAGAAGTGTTCCCAGAAGATCTTCCCGGAGTTCCTCCCGAAAGGGAAATCGACTTTGGAAAAGATCTCCTTCCAAATACCCAGCCTATTTCGATTCCTCCTTACAAAATATGTCCAGCCAAGCTTAAGGAATTGAAAGAGTAGTTGAAAGACCTTGTAGATAAGGGCTTCATCAGACCCAGTATCTCTCCATGGGGTTCTCCAGTGTTTTTCATGAAAAAGAAAGATGGTTCTCTCAGAATGTACATTGACTATCGGCAGTTGAACAAAGTCAAAATCAAGAAAAAATATCATATCCCTAGGATTGATGACTTATTCAATCAACTTCAGGGTGCTAGTTACTTTTCTAAGATAAACCTTAGATCCGTCTATCGTTATCTCAGAGTCAGGGATAGTGACATTTTGAAGATAACTTTTAGAACACGGTATGGTCATTATGAATTTGTAGTTATGTCTTTTAGATTAACAAATGCTCCTGCAGCTTTCATGGACTTAATGAACAGGGTATTCAAACAGTATTTGGAGTTGTTTGTCATCGTCTTTATTGATGATATCCTTATTTATTCTCGGAGTGAGGAGGAGCATGAGACTCATCCGAGAGTTGTTCTGCAAACTCTCAAAGATCTCTAGGTATTCGCTAAGTTCAGCAAATATGAATTCTAGTTTGCTAAGTTCAACAAAGGGATCCGAGTAGATTCTCAGAAAATTGAGGTAGTACAGCACTGACCTAGACCCACCTCTCCAACAAATAGCAGAAGTTTCGTGGGTTTGGTCGGTTATTACAGGAGATTTGTTGAAGGATTTCCATCCATAGCTTCCCTATTGACCAAGTTGACTCAGAAGAAGGTCAAATTTCAGTGGTCAGATGAGTGTGAGAAAAGCTTCTCAAACTGAAGACTAGGTTGACTACAACTAATATCTCGACTCTACCAGATTGTTCAGACGGTTATGTGATTTATTGTGATGCATCCAGGGTCATCCTAGGTTGTGTGTTGATGCAGTGAGGTAAGGTCATAACTTATGCTTCTAGACATCTTAAGGTCCATGAGAAGAAGTACCCGACTCATGACCTCGAGCTTGCAGCCGTAGTATTTTTCCTAAAGATTTGGAGACACTACTTGTATGTTGTTCATAGATCATAAGAGCCTCCAGTGTGTGTTCACACAGAAAGAGTTGAATCTTCGTCCGAGGAGATGGCTTGAATTCCTCAAAGACTATGACATGAAGTTTCTTTACCATCCAGGTAAGGCCAATGTAGTGGATGATGCTCTCAGCAGGCTCTCTATGGGTAGTGTAGCACATGTTGAGGAAGAAAGGAAAGAGCTAGCCAAAGATGTTCACCGCTTGCTCGGTTAGGAGTTTGTCTTACGGACATATCAGATGGGGTGTGATAGCTCAGAATAGATCAGAATCTTCATTGTAGCGGAGGTTAAGGAAAAATAGGATAGTGATCCTATATTACATCAGTTGAAAGGTGTAGTTCATCAATAAAAAGTTGAGATTTTCTCCCGAGGGGGAGTTGGTGTGCTTCGTTACCAGGGTCGCTTATGTGTTCCTAATGTGGGTGAGTTGAGGTCCACTGTAGGTGGGGTTCCGTCGTTAAGTTCCAAATTTTGATAATCTTTGATTGCACCCACATTCGACCAGTACGGTCCATGGTTGGACCTATGGACCGTAGGTGAGGGTCAATAACTATTTAGAGGAAAATGGATGTTGGGTTAACTTCAAACAGTCATATATTTAAGCACAAAATCAATTATATGGCCCATGACCTTTCAAATTAAGAATAATTGAATCCTTTTTCCAACGACACCGAGTTTTCTAAAATCCAAGTTCGGAGTAAAAAGTTAAGCTTTTTTTAGTGAAGCCATGTCGGGCAGAGCATGAACAAAGACCCCAAATGACAGTTGGTAGTTTAAACGACGGCCCGTCAATCCTGTAGTAGATGGCACTCGTGAGTTTTAAGTCAGGGTCATTTCGGTCCTTTTCCCTATGCATTAGGCACTTAAACTACATCGTTTTGATGCCCAAGCTACCTCGTTTTACTCAGTCTAAGCCTAATAACCTAGTCAAACATACCGAGAACCCTCATTCTCCAAAATTCATCAAAACTTGGAGCAAAAAGAAGAAGAAAAGTCGACCAAACCTCCTAAGAACAAGCAACAGTGTTCTTCAAGATTCAGCCTCAAAATCCAAAGGATTTCTCCGTAGATTTCGTCACTAGGTATGTGTGATTTCACTAGTTGTTCCTTTCATCCACTAGGTCCCTAGAATTTAGTTAGTTCCTTGATTCTACATAGCTTGTTTAGACCTAGAGTTTGTAAAATCTTGGAAATTTATTGTGATTTCAGCTACTATTGAATCCATAGTCTAAATATCATGTTTTTCTTGGAAACGTTGCATAATTCCTTGTATAAAACTTAGAACCATAGTTTGTGTAAATTATCTTAGTTCATGAATTATACTTGCTAGGTTAGTTAAACATAAAATCATGCTCCAGATTTTGAAGGTCACATTCTCAGAATATAAATGTTGCATTCTCAGGTAGCATGTCAGTATTTTGAGCTATTCAGTATTTAGTGCATTTTAGCTTCATGTGTGTTCAGTTGGGAGTAAACTTAGTACCGAGTTGTACTAGGGTTCTGTAACACCCCATATTTGAATAGGGCTTTAGGGCTGACTTTAGAAAAATGTAGGTGGCAACCACGTGGACCACCGACGGCCTGTAGATGGGACCACGAACTGTAGGTATGGTCCGTGGGTGGCCCTGCAAAAAAGGGTAGAAAGTGGAAGACCACGACCTGACCAACGGACCGTTGGTCAGACCACGGTCTGTGGTTGGAGGGTCCGTGGTTTGAAGCCCAAAAACATGGTTTCTGACCACCATCAACAATCCACCAGGACAGGCCGTGGGTAAGACCAGGGTCCGTCGACTGGATTCGTAGGTGGAAGTTTGATGGATAAGTCAGGGGTACTTGGGTCTTTTCCTCATTAACTAACTCCTATACTATGTCGTTTTACCCTTCATTAAGACCCCTATATATGTATTTTCAACCCCCAAATTAGCCCATTCACTTCATTCTTCCGAATTCCCAAAAGAAGATCAATTCTCCTCTCCAAAATATTTCTCTCTCTAGAAACATGATGTCACACCCTGAGGCTACCCCCTAGAGGTAACACGGGACCTAGGATCACGAGTGTCCCCAAGCTAACCCTGTGTATGGCATATCAAAAGCATACTGAAAGATACCTAAATAAACAAGAACTATACGGAAGCTAAAACAGTGGTTATCTGCAAAAAATGGGGAATACCCAACTAGTTTGAATGTTTAAACCATACTAAGAGTTTAATAACAACTGAGAGATCAAACTTAACAAGTCAAGCTGATACTACTACTATATCTGAAAAGCCTCTAACTGAGTTGAGTTGCTGGGACATGCCCCCAGTTAACTCTAACAAAACTAAAAACTTAAATGTAAAGAATGAAATGAAAGCATGTCTATTGTCCTTGAATTATGAGGACTCACCACTAAAGCTGCTAAATGTGGATCGAGAATAGATCTAAGCGCGAGCTGGATGCTTAGTACTTGGACCTATATCATAAAAGGATGTAGCGTAAAGTATGCATCAGTACTTTGAATATACTGAGCATACAAGATATAGATACTAAGCTTAACAAACATATATAAGCTGAAACAAGCCATACTAAGCAATACTGTAAACTGAGCAAGAATGTAAATACTAAAAAGATAACTGAAAAGCTAAACTGAATGCAATGACCAAGTACTAATCATGAACATGACATGCTGAACTGAATACTGAAGTATATACTGGAAACCTGGTCAAATGCACGTCTGACTGTGGGAGCTACTATTAACTAACATAAAACCACGGTAGCTAAATGTGGAGTCCGATGTATACGCTTCATCAAGAGGACCGAATATACCTTGTTAGGGGTATAAAGGCATGACGGGCGTGATCACTAAATCTGATGCCCACAGAGGGGACTCTTATCCTACGGGGGCACGTAGTTCTTAGAATATGAGGGTACACTGAACCCTAGTCTAACTCGATGCTATGTCTACTCCCAACTGAATATGTATATGACTGAAATGTATCTGAAATACTGAGTAGCTCAAAATACTGAAATGCAATTTGAGAATGCAATATTTATATACTGATAATGTAACATTTCAAATCTAAAGCATGATTATTTGTTTAACTGACCTAGCAAGTGTAATTCGTGAACTAAGAGAATTTACACAACTAGGGTTTTGAGTTTCATGCAAGGAATTAAACAACATTTCCAAGAAATCATGATATTTTGATTTAGAATACTACAGCTGCTAAATCACAACAATTATCCAAGGATTTAGAAACCCTAGGTCTAAAAAAAATATGGAGAATCAAGGATCTAACTGAATTCTAGGGACCTAGTGGATGAAAGGAACCCACTAGTGAAATTCCACATACCTGGTGATGAAATCTACGGAGAAATTCTTCGATTTTGGGCTGAAACTTGAAGAAAACTTCCTGTCTGTTCTGGGGAAAACTGGCGCCTCTTTCTTCTCTTTTTGCTCTAAGTTTTGGTGAATTTTTAAAATAAAGGTTTTTGATAGGTTCTAACTAAATTATTAGGCTAAAATTGAAAAGAAAGATGTATTTTAGGTGTTAAAATGCCGTAGTTTAAATGTCCAAAGCATAGGGGAAAGACAAAAACGACCATGACTTAACAACGGATGAGGGCCGACCACGAGGGGTCTGACGGACCGTCACTAGGACCACGGTCCATGGTCGTGGCCCTGCCCTTCCTTCAGGTCTGGTCAGCACGACTACGGTCCACTTCACGGACCATGTGAAGGACCACGGGCTGTGAAGGCCACCGTGGTTCTTCACGTGGGCTAGGGGTCTACTGGTTCTGGATGGCGGACCCATCCACGGCCCGTCATAAAAACCACGGCCCGTGGAGGGATCTATGGTCCCCCAGGTTTGGCTGAGTGTGAACCACAAGTAGGACGACGGACCGTGGTCCCTTTCACGGTCCGTGAACCCTGCCGTGGTTCACCCAATTTTCTACTGTCCAGGTATGTTAACTTCTGAGGTGTTACAATATCTCTCCCTTGGGAACATCCGTCCTCGAATGAAGTCTAAACTAGCTTAGTATGGAGGGAAGGAGCTGCAATCCTTACTAGTAAGTATTAGAAATTGATATCTGACTGAACTGAGTTCCAAGAACATGCAAATATGCTGAAATGCAAGAACAACTTAAAGAACATGATACTAAGACTAAATTTATGCAAGAGTAAACTAAGAGACTGGAGAGGAACTATTACCTCAAGCTGAAATAGAGTCAGAAGGAAAGAGATGAGGATACTAGGCCTTCATGGCTGCTTCTACTTCCCAAGTAGCTCCATTTACGGACTGACTCTTCCACAAAACCTTCACTGAAGCGACTTCCTTATTCCTCAACCTACAAACCTGACATTCAAGGATCTCAACTGGCACCTCTTCATAAGTGAGACTATCCTTCACAGTCACACTCTCTAATGGTACTATTGATGTCGGATCACCCACACACTTCTTCAACAAGGAAATGTGAAATACTGGATGAACCGTTGCTAGTTCTGCTGGCAACTCTAACTCATAAGCCACATTACCAACCCTTTTTCAGGATTTTGTAAGGACCTACATATCTGGGACTGAGCTTCCCTTTCTTGCCAAATCTTATCACCCCCTTCATAGGTGACACCTTTAGGAAAACCCAATCATAAACTTCAAACTCTAAGTCCCTTCTTCTCACATCTGCATAGGACTTCTAACAAATTTGAGCTGTCTTAAGTCTATCTCTGATGAGCTGAACTTTTACATAGCCTCATGAACGGAATCTGCTTCACCTACTTCAAACCAACCAATCGGGGACCTGCATCTACACCCATATAGTGCCTCATAAGGGGCCATCTAAATACTGGAATGGAAGCTATTATTATAGGTGAACTCTATGAGAGGTAGGTGATCATCCCAACTCCCCTTGAAATCAATCACGCAAGCTCTCAACATGTCCTCTAAGGTCTTAATGGTACGCTCTACCTGACCATCCGTGTGTGGATGAAATGTTGTACTGATATTTACCTGGGTACCAAGACCTTTCTGAAGAGATTTCCAGAAATGAGAGGTAAACTGAGGACCTCTATCTGAGATGACAGACAAAGGAACCCCATGCAACCTGACAATCTCATGGATATAGAGTTTGGCGTAGTCCTCCACTGAATCTGTTGTCTTGATCGCCAAGAAGTGAGTGGACTTAGTAACTCTGTCCACTATCACCCAAATGGAGTCATGTTGTCTGCTAGTACGAGGTAAACCCATAATGAGGTCCATATTTATCACTTCCCACTTCCATGTAGAAATGTTAATCTCCTGAGTCATACCTCCTGGTTTCTGATTTTCTACCTTAACTTGTTGACATTTAGGACACTTAGCCATAAAATCTGCTATGTCCCTCTTCATGTCGTTCAACCAAAAGACTTCACGTAGATCATGGTACATCTTAGTGGCACCTGGATGGATGGAGTACCTAGAGTTATGAGCTTCTGCAAGGATCTGCTACCTCAACTCACCCACATTAGGAACACACAAGCGACCCTAGTAACAAAGCACACCATCTCCCCCTTGGAAGAAAACGTGAACTTTCTGCTGATGGGCTGCACCTTTCAACTGAAGTAATACAAGATCACTATCTTGTTTTTCCTTAACCTCCGCTACCAATGAAGATTCTGATCTATTCCGAACTAGCATACCACCATCTGACATGTCCGTAAGGCACACTCCTAAGCAAGCAAGCTGGTGAACATCTTTTGCTAACTCTTTCCTTTCTTCCTCAACATATGCTACACTACTCATAGACAGCCGAGTGAGAGCATCTGCAACTACATTAGCCTTACCCGGATGGTAAAGTACATTCATGTCATAATCCTTAAGGAATTCAAGCCATCTTCTCTGACAAAGATTCAACTCTTTCTGGGTGAACACATACTGGAGACTCTTCTGATCTGTGAATACATCAACATGAACATCATACAAGTAGTGTCTCCAAATCTTAAGGGCAAATACTACGGCTGCAAGCTCGAGGTCATGAGTCGGGTAGTTCTTCTCATGAACCTTAAGCTGTCTAGAAGCATAGGCTATGAGCTTACCTCTCTGCATCAATACACAACCTAGGCCGACCCTGGATGCATCACAATAAATCACATAACCGTCTGAACCATCTAGTAGAGTCAAGACCGAAGTTGTAGTCAACCTAGTCTTCAGTTCTGAGAAGCTTTTCTCACACTCATCTGACCATTAAAATTTGACCTTTTTCTGAGTTAACTTGGTCAATGGGGAAGCTATGGATGAAAATTCTTCAACAAATCTCTTGTAATATCCTGCCAAACCCAATAAACTTTTGATATCTGTTGGGGAGGTGGGTTTGGGCCAGTGCTGTGCTGTCTCAGTTTTTTTAGAATCCACTCGGATCCCTTTGCTGGATACCACATGACCAAGGAAAGTGAAAAATGTAACCAGAATTCACATTTGCTGAACTTAGCGAATAGCTGGCGATCTTTGAGAGTTTGCAGAATAACTTTCAGATGAGTCTCATGATCTTCGTCAATCCAAGAATAAATGAGGATATCATCGATAAATATAATGGTGAACAAGTCCTGATACTGTTTGAACACCCTGTTCATTAAGTCCATGAAAGCTGCTGGAACATTTGTTAGTCCAAAAGACATAACTACAAATTCATGATGACCATACCAAGTTCTGAAAGCTATCTTCAGAATATCACTATCTCTAACTTTAAGCTGATGATAGCCGTATTTGAGGTCTATTTTAGAAAAGTAACTAGCACCCTGAAGTTGGTCGAACAAGTCATCAATACTGGGGATAGGATACTTATTCTTGATTGTGACTTTTTTCAACTGCCGATAGTCAATGCACATTCTAAGAGAACCATTGTTCTTTCTCATGAATAACACTGGAGCACCCCATGGAGAGATACTAGGTTTGATGAAGCCCTTATCTAGAAGGTCTTTCAACTCCTCTTTAAATTCCTTAAGCTCAGCTGCATCCATTCTGTAAGGAGGAATCATAATTGGCTGGGTATCTAGAAGGAGATCTATTTCGAAGTGGATTTCTCTTTCGGGAGGAATTCTGGGAAGATCTTCTGGAAAGACTTCTAGAAACTCATTTACTACTGGACAGACTGAAGAGTTGGGGTTTCGGAGTTTGAATCGTTAACCCAAACAAGATGATAGATATACCCTTTGGAAATCATTTATATGGCCTTAAGGTAAGAGATAAATCGACCCATAGGTAGTGAGCTACTACCCTTCCATTCTATGACTGGATTGTTTAGAAACTGAAACCGAATGATCCTTGTTCTACAATCGACTGAGGCATAACATGAATGTAACCAATCCATGCCTAGAATGATATCAAAATCTACCATTTCTAACTCCACAATATCTACTGAGGTGACTTTTGAGAGACTGTGACAGGGCAATTTCTGTATACCCGTCTAGCTATAACTGGGTCACCAACTGGTGTAGAGAATGAGAAGGGTTCTGGAGAGTTTCTGGACTGACACCAAAGTTGACTACTATATATGGAGTTACAAAAGACAATGTAGGCCCTGGATCTAACAATGCATAAACATCTAAATGAAAGACTCGTAATGTACCAGTGACCACATCAGGAGAATCTTTCTGGTCGTAGCGACCCTGGAGAGCAGACAACCTGTTCTGGCGCTGAACGCCACCTGTACCAGATGAAGTACCCTGCTGAGTTGGGTGACCTGTTGGTGCTGTAGACTGAGCCCTATTGTTGTTACCTCCTTGCCCCTGCCTCGCAGAATGGCAATCTTTCAACTTATGGCCAGACTGACCATACCCAAAGCACCCTTCCTTGCCTGTAAGACACTCGCCCGGATGGTTCTTACCACACTTTGGACAAGTTGGGTAAGTCCTGTTACCTGAAGCACTCCCCTGAGACTTAGAGACTGATGCCCTACCTTTTTGATCCTGTCGAAATCTAGGGGATGGAGCACTAGCTAATGAAGGTGCGAGGGCTGTAGACCTCTGCTGAAACTGTGAGCGATTTCCACTGTCCGACTTTTCTTATGAGTATTCATAGTTTCCTGTTCTGGCCTTTTTGTTATCCTTAGCCAATTCCCTAAGCTTATCTCCTTAACCTGCTGAGCATGAGTCATTAATATTGAGATATTCATATCCCCTAGTAGCATAGTATTCATGCACTCAGTCTTCACCCGATCGGATACCCCAAACAAGAACTTGCTCATCTGTGCCCTAGAATCGGCAACCATGTGTGGAGCATACCTGGAGAGCTGAGTGAACTTCAACCCATAATCTTGGACTGACGTAGAACCATGTTTCAAGTTCATAAGCTCTTGTGCCTTAGCTTCTCTCAATTTCCTTGGGAAGAACCTGTCTATGAAAGCTCCAGTAAAACAATCCCATGTCACAGGAGCTACATCTGCACCCCTGTTTTCTTTCCACTAAGTGAACCAGATATGAGCCACATCCTTAAGTTGGTAGGATGCCAATTCAACACTCTCAATTCCAGTTACTTGCATTACCCCAAGAATTTTCTTAATCTCATCAATGAAGTTTTGTTGGTCCTCACCAACCTTCGACCCTAGAAACTCAGGCAGGTTCATCCGTACAAAATCTCGAACTCTAGCTGCAGCTGATCCACTATTAGCGTTAGTAGGAATTAGGAACTGCTAATTATTATGATTGGCCACACTCTGAGCCAAGAGTTGGATCACATTCAGAAATTCTACATTCGTATCCTCATAGTTCGGGACTGGAGGAACTGCATTACCATTGCGTGCATTATCATTTTGTGCGTTAGCTCTAAGATGAGGCATGATCTGAAATGCATAACGACGAATCAGAAAGGAGATCATACCCACGCACGTTAAGAATAACAAAGAAAGTGATGTTTTTCATAAAACACTTCGTAGACTCCCTCTCATAAATGTGGTGTACTTTACACCCATGAAAGAGACTCTACTTAGTGCGGCTTTCAGACATCCTAGAACTCCTGAACCTAATACTATGATACAAAGTTTGTCACGCTCCGAGGCTACCCCCTTGACGTAACACGGGACCTAGGATCATGAGTGACCCCAAGCTAACCCTGTGTCAGGCATATCATAAGAATACTGAAAGATAACTAAAAAAACAAGAACTATACGGAAGGTAAAACAGTGGTTATCTGAAAAATGGGGAATACTCAACTAGTCTGAATGTTTAATTCATACTAAGAGTTTAATAACAACTGAAAGATTAAACTTAACAAGTCAAGCTGATACTATTACTATATCTGAAAAGCCTTTAACTGAGTTGAGTTGCTGGGACATGCCCCCAGCTAACTCTAACAAACCTGAAAACTGAAATGCAAAGACTGAAATGAAAGCATGTCTATTGTCCTCGAAGTATGAGGACTCACCACTGAAGCCGCTGAATACGGATCGAGAATCGATCTAAGCGTGAGCTGAATGCTAAGTACCTGAACCTACATCATCAAAGGATGTAGCGTAGAGTATGCGTCAGTACTTTGAATGTACTGAGCATGCAAGATATAGATACTAAGCTGAACAAATATATATAAGCTGAAACAAGGCATACTGAGCAATACTGTAAACTGAGCAAGAATGTAAATACTGAAAATATAACAGAAAAGCTAAACTGAATGCAATGAACAAGTACTAATCATGAACATGACATGCTGAACTGAATACTGAAGTATATACTGGAAACCTGGTAAAATGAAGTAAGAGTCTGACTGTGGGAGCTACTATTAACCGACATAAAACCACTTGAGCTAAACGTGGAGTCCGATGTATACGCCCCATCGAGAGGACCCAATATACGTTGCCAGCGGTATAAAGGAATTACTGGCGTGATCACTAAATCTGATGCCCATAGAGGGGACTTATATCCTACGGGGGCACGTAGTTTTGGGACTATGAGGGTACGCTGAACACTAGTCCAACTCTCTGCTAAGTCTACTCCCAACTGAATATGTATATGACTGAAATGTAACTGAAATACTGAGTAGCTCAAAATACTGATATGCAATCTAAGAATGCAATATTTATATACTGATAACGTAACATTCGATATCTAAAGCATGATTATTTGTTTAACTAACCTAGCAAGTGTAATTCGTGAACTAAGAGAATCTACACAACTAGGGTTCTGAGTTTCATGAAAGGAACTAAATAACGTTTCAAAGAAATCATGATATTTTGATTTAGAATACTACAACAGCTAAATCACAACAATTATCCAAGTATTTAGAAACCCCAGGTCTAAAAAAAATATGGAGAATCAAGGATCCGACTGAATTCTAGGGACCTAGTGGATGAAAGGAACCAACTTGTGAAATCCCACATACCTTGTGATGAAATCTACGGAGAAATCCTTCGATTTTGGGGTTGAAACTTGAAGAAAAATTCTTGTCTGTTCTGGGGGAAACTTGCGCCTCTTTCTTCTCTTTTTGTTCTAACTTTTAGTGAATTTTTAAAATAAAGGTTTTTGATAGGATCTAACTAAATTATTAGGTTTAAACTGAGCAAAACGATACAGTTTAGGTGTTAAAACGCCGTAGTTTAAATGTCCAATGCATAGGGGAAAGACGAAAATGACCCTAACTTAAAAACTGACGAGGGCTGACCATGAGGGGTCTAATGGACCATCACTAGGACTACAGCCCATCGACTAGGTCATGGTCGTGTCCCTGTCCTGCCTTCAGGTCTGGTCAGCTCGACTACAGTCCACTTAACGGACCGTGTAAAGGGCCACGGGTCGTGAAGGCCACTGTGGTTCTTAACGTGGGCTAGGGGTCTACTGGTTCTAGATGACGGACCTATCCACGGCCCGTCATAGGTACCACGGCGAGTGGAGGGCTCCGTGGTCCACCAAGTTTGGCTGAGTGTGAACCACGAGCAGGATGATGGACCTTGGTTCCTCTCACAGTCAGTGAACCCTGCCATGGTTCACCATATTTTCTTCTCTCCAGATCTGTTAAGTTCTGAGGTGTTACACTTCAAGAAGAAGAAGAATTCAACCTAGGGTTTCAAGTCAACTCTTAATTCCTCCATTGAAGGGTAGCATTTGGATTCAAGGTATGATAGTTTTCATCCATAGATTTCTTCCATTCAAGGAGTTCCCAAATTCATCTATTCCAAACATTAGAATTCCCTAATTGAGTTAGGGTTTTTTTCAATTATCATGGGTTCCTTTCATTATTGATTTAAATGAGTGAATTATGATCTCTTATAAATGAATTTATGAAATACTATGATTTTATGATGATTTCCCCATGAACCCATGTAATTCC
Source organism: Solanum etuberosum (assembly GCA_029582245.1). Taxonomy (NCBI): domain Eukaryota; kingdom Viridiplantae; phylum Streptophyta; class Magnoliopsida; order Solanales; family Solanaceae; genus Solanum; species Solanum etuberosum. The sequence goes on along the minus strand of JAJONR010003465.1, from coordinate 3,213 downwards.
CATGTTTTCAAGTTATGAATCATATGATGTATTTTGATTGTAAAGGAAGAGTTTTCTGAAATTAAGCATGTATTGATAGCTTTACATGAAATTATGATTAAATCCATATCAAGTAAGAAATGACTATTCCGTGGGATTTATTCTTAGCACTGAGAGGATATTGAGATGAAAGCTCTCCCGTTAGTAGATGTCAGGTTTCTAGAAGTAATATCCTTATCCCTTACCTATGTGCCCCCATAGGATGATTGTCTCAAGAGACATTAGCTAGTAGATCCTCTTAAGCTAGAAGTTCATCGTTCTACCTTGGCAAGTAGGACAACCCTTTTTCGGTGTGGGAGACACTGGGGGATCATGTTATAGCTCACATGGTCTCTATATTTGTTAAGGCTGATCCCCCACATTAATAATGAACTAAGGCTACTTAAAGAAGTATCACATATGAGTTCAAATGTTTTAAAGATGATGTTAGCTTGTATTGACCATGGTTTTATGACTTATGTTTTCTAACGCTTTTATATCATGTTTTAGCTTGGTCAAGTGCATGTCATGAAATGTCCTCCTTTAGTATGATTTAAATGATTTATGCATAGCTATCATACTTGGTACATTATTTTGTAGTAACGCATACTCTTGCTTACATTTCACCAAATGTAGGGTCCGACAGTTAGGTTTCTCAGTTTCGTGGCTAGTGTTTGAGTTTGAGATTTTTGAGCTTTGGTGTATCCTCATGCTTCGAGAATGGAGTTTTATTGGTTTACATTCTTTCATGTATGTCTCTTTTGTACATGATGCATGGGCTAGGCCCAATTTCATTCTATTGTATTAGATGTCTATGATGAGACAAGTGGTTTAGACTTCCGCTTTTCATTTACAAAATGTTTTGGACTTGGACTATTGTTTTACTCTTATTGTTCTATTTCTTATGTTATGAGAGCTAAGTGTCTTGTATAGAGTCCTTCGGGGTTCTAAACGCCATGTTACATCTAGGGGGTACCCCTGGGTCGTGAAAAAATTGGTAATCAGAGCACAATGTTTAGAATGGTCCTAGGTTTTCTCATAAGCCACGTCTAGTAGAGTATTGTTCATAAGTGTGAAGCGCGCCATATTTATTAATGAGAGGCAACAAGATGATTAGGAAACTCTACTTCTCTCATTAATCTAAAGTCGTGCAATAGAGTATAACTGTATAAGGTCTCTCTCTTAATGCTTAACCGATTCTCTACAGGACATGGATTCACGAAGAGCTTATATTAGAAGGAATGTGAGGGAGAATGCGGAACAAGAAGCTCCTTCCCAAGCTCCTCAAGTTCTGGTCAATCCTTTGGCGGAACAATTGACTAATGCGGAGTGTTGGGCTGCTTTTTAAGTGTTGGCTCAAGCCATGACGGCCCAAGCCAATAGGGAGCTTGCGGTTCCCGTGAACCCAAATTTGGGTACAGCGGCTTCAAGAGTGAGGGACTTCACTAGGATGAATCCTTCAGATTTTCATGGTTCCAAGGTTTAGGAAGATGCTCAAGAGTTTATTGATGAGGTTTATAAGGTTTTGATGACCATGGGAGTTACACCGGTAGAAAAGGTGGAGTTGACCGCTTATCAACTAAAAGGTGTGGCTCCAATATGGTACAACCAATGGAAAGAAGGGAGACCAGAAGATGCGGGTCCTCTTGATTAGGAGAAGTTTATGTCCGCTTTTCTTGATAGGTTCTTCCCCCTTGAGATGAGGGAAGCCAAGGTGCTTGTGTTCATTAACCTTCGACAAGGAAGTATAAGTGTGAGGGAATATGCTCTAAAGTTCACACAATTGTCTAAGTATGCTCCAACCATGGTTTCCGATTCAAGGGCTAGGATGAGTAAGTTCGTTTCGGGTGTGTCCTAAATGGTGGTCAAAGAGTGCTGAACCGCCATGCTCATTAATGACATGGACACCTCTCGTCTCATGGTGCATGCATAAAAAAATGAGAAGGAGAAAGTTAATGAAAAGTCTAGAGACGTAAAGACGGCTAAGACCGGAGATGGAAATTTCTTTCATGCAAGGTCCGATGGACAAGGTCATCCTAGATTTCGACAAAGGTGTTCCAGTCAAGATTCCTCCAATGCTCCTCCTAAGTTAAACAAAGATACGGTCTAACCCTAAGCCTCAAGGAGGTAATGGTAGTGGATCTTCATTGCCTAGGTCTACTTGTACTAAGTGTGGAAGGAAGCACGAGGGTAAGTGCCTAGCCAGAATGGATGGTTGCTTTGGTTGCGGTAAGAGTGATCACAAAATGAGGGATTTCTCAATGCTTGCGACTAAAGGAACAGAGGGCAAGCAAGTTACTACTAGTGGTGCGGGTCCCAATGCTCCTAAGCAAAACCAATTCTATGCACTTCAGACTCGAGGTGAACAAGAGGGTTCTCCCAATGTGGTAATCGATAAGTTGAAAGTTTTCCAACTTGATGTTTATGCTTTACTTGATGCCGGTGCTACCTTGTCTTTTGTGACACCATTTGTGGCTATGAGGTTTTATGTTCTTCCGGATGTGTTGTTAGAACCTTTTTCTGTTTCTACTCCTATTGGTGATTCTATTGTGGCTAACAGGGTCTATAGAAAGTGTCCCAGCTCCTTGTACCATAGGGTTACTCTTGTTGACTTGGTAGAGCTTGATATGCTAGATTTTGATGTTATCTTGGATATGGATTGGCTGCACTCATGTTATGCTTCTATTTATTGTAGAACTCATGTAGTCAAGTTTCAATTCCCGAATGAGCCTATCCTAAAGTGGAAGGGGGGAAATTCTATGCCTAAGGGTCAGTTTGTCTCTTATCTTAAAGTTAGAAAGATGATTTCTAAGGGTTGCATTTACCATCTAGTTAGGGTGTGGGATGCACCGCTTTATAGCATGAGGTGAGCAAAAGAATGATAGTCATTCTAACATGCCCGGTAGCTTCTTGCTTATCGAATGTGGTGCACAACACATTTATAAACAAGATTCTACTAGACACAACTTGCAGACTCCCTAGAATACGACGTTGCTCTGATACCAAGTTTGTCACGCTCCAAACTAAAGGGGCACAAATGGCTCTTAATGCCAAAACTCACGCCCGAGCTGACCCTGCTGAACCATTTGCTACTAGCGCATGGCAGCCACACGCAATCAAGAAAACAAACAAGTATATCTCAGCTTAAAATTAAGCCCTCGGCCGGCAAGGCCCCTGTCAACAGATCTATAAAAG